>VCHN02004543.1:0-11665 GCA_007115665.2 Sequoiadendron giganteum
TAAAAAGCTGAAATCGGGTCTAAAACCCTCATTTTGTCTTCAACCCATGGCTTGATGAAGAGGATTTTAGGTTTGCAACTCGCGCTTGCCAAATCTCTTCCATTGTTTGCATCCTTAGCTTGCCATTTTCCACGAGGATGCCGCCAACACATTGAAGAGGTCAAAGATTGCAAAGAGGTGTGTATTTTTATTCTATTTATTTCGAATTTGATTTGGAATGCAAATTTAAATAGATTTTTATTATAAAACTTTGTTCTAATTCTTATGGAATGAATCTCCACCTCAAAACATTGAGAATTCGCAATCACCCCCACATGAAGAGCCTCCTATACAAGAACAACCTGAAACCCCTCCATCAATTCATGGGCATCCTCAAGGAACACAAGAAAATATTCAAAATCAAATTGAAAGCAATAAAAGAGACATTGAACAATTAATTGCAAGATTAACCGAGCATGCCGAAACCCACCCTTATAGGAGAGGGATTGTTGAAACATTGAAGTCAATTTTAACTCATGTAGGAGAAATGAGCGAGCAAATGAATTTTTGGTCAACTAAGAGACATGAGATGAGACAATTTTATGCTAATGGTTTGTCATATGCAGATGTCAAAAAACTAAAAATTAGCAAAGCCGAGTTGTGTGCCCTATTTAAAGACCCAAAAGCCAATGAAACTTTGTCCCATGCATGCAGGAGGTTCCCCATCCATTGGTGTCACCATGATTTAATTAGAAACAAATTTTGGGAGTGGTGGTGGATGGTATTTGACCAACCTCCATGCAATAACCATGAGGTGCTGCAATAATTTTTGAGAAAACTCTATTGCAAGTTTGTCCTCAATCAAATGCCAAACTATTTTGACATCTTATACTTTCAGGGTAGAGGTGGGGGCTCCACACACGATAGACCTGTTGCACGACATAATCCATAGTTGGCACCGAGAGCCTTGGGCAAACCCATGGTGGAGCATGTCGTTGTTCCTTCCATTGTTAAGGACAGTGTAGAGGTGGACATGATGAAGTCGACTGGCTCACTCACCCAGACCATTTTACAGTGTGTGAGTCCTCTAGTAGAGCCTGGTGTGGAGGAGACGTGTAGGCCCCGAGCTCCACCCCACCATTGTGGCACTTGTGGTGCTATTTGCACATACGATTATCAGGGTGCTTGTGATGCAGCTACACAACCTACGTCAATTGTAGAGGTGATGGCTTTCATAGATGATATTTTGAATGATACATTCGACATTGACACTCAGGTAAAATTTAGCAAGTTATTTTAATGATGTTTATTAAAATATATTTTGAAATTTAACAATAACTGAATTAGTAGAATTTTGATATGATGAAATTTCAAGGTCACACTATTCATGAGGGATTCTCTATTCCTACAGACCCTTATACATTCTCGATGATGAGTCCACAGGTATGCAACTAGTATTAAAGATATTATTATTGTATTTGAATAGTTGAATGTTATATTTGAGTGTTTGTCTCATAACATGCTTTGGATTTCAAACAGTTTCCTAGTGCACCTTATTCCTCCACACCTCATGATTCATATCCTCAAACAACGTACACTCAGGTAGCCTTTATTCATTAATAGGGTTGTAAATCTATGTTAGCTAGTTTTCATAATTTTGCGTATATACAAATCTAAAAAATTGATGAGAAACACAAACATTGCATTCAAGTATTCCTTGATCGTGTCACATTATGTTCTCCTATAACAACATGATTCCTGAGATATTGTTTCATTTGCAGCTGTTGACAAGAGATAGCCCTGGTGATGTTGGTGGCATGATGGACCATGGAGTTTCTGTAGCAATAGCCAATTTTGATCCATTGAGAGAGGTATGGAATAGATTAGTTGATTTGACATTATATTTCCTCTTTTATGGTCTATTATAGAAAATTTTCATGATAATTTTATGTAGTTTAATTTCTATCTTCATGGTTGCTACAAGTGGTTGTCACTCTAGATCGTGGACATGGTGATGCTTTAAATGTGCATGATGACTATATGTATGCGGTAAGTGATTATATTTTGTTATATGCCATTCCATAATTCAATTTCTATGTTTTAACATCTTTACTTTTAATTGTATCAGTTGAAGGTCCAAAGTGAAGAGAGGAGGAGTAGTGGGCATGTTTGAAAGACAAGACAAGCAACAATCACTCCATCCAACCGAATTTCGAAGGCAACACGGGATCTATTTCCTTCCCCTAGAGGGAAATTACTATGTATTAGTGTTGTTTGTTGTATGCCTATGTGGCATTTTGGAACATATGTTTTGTACTATTGATATATATACGTGATATTTTATGTCCAAATGGCTCCTTTGTACTAAGCCTATATGGTTTTTTTGGATATATTTATGTACTTTTATCAATATATATCATTGTATAGCCTTTTGGATTTTTGATTAAAGAAACTCTTATTTTGCTACTGCCATTCTTGAATGATGTTATCATGCATATCGTGTAAGTTGTATGCTTGAATGTTGTAGGCATGGATTTTGTTTACATCTAATGCTTAATTAATTACTGTCGAATGCTCAATAAGCCCCATCTAAAGCGTATTGTATAAATAAGCTCCATTCATGGTGGTTTGTATCCTTTGGAATGTTTCAATTACTTGTGCCTCACTGATGCAGAGGCAAGGAGGATCAAACCCAATCAGTCTGACAACCTACCTTCAAGGGGCTCCTAACAAGATTAATACAACCTATTTTGAGCAATCTACACAACCTCAAAGCCCCATCAAACCAAACTCTTCATTCAACACCTTACCCAACAATCCACGCTTGTAGCACTCTAATGCAGAGCCAAGGTGGAGAAGACTCACAACAATGGAAATGTCAATTCTCAATCAAGAACTCTTCTTCATAATGATTCAGCCTAATAGGCATCAACCCACCCTCAAGGGTCTCAACTCCTCAACCTTGCAAATGAACAACAAGAATCCACCAAGGCCCTACAAAGACCATAAAAATTCATACAATGACAATTGAATCAATTGGCAACAATCCCTAAGTCAGATTCATCAAGGTTTCCAAAACTCACATTTGTGACTGGTTATTCTTGTGATACTCAAAACTCAGTTTTAACCAGATTTCTCCCAACCTTTCCAAAACACTAGACAATTACAAGATGGATTGAGATACCCTTTTTAGGGCTACACAACATACCAAAGAATCAGTGGTCACTCTTTTGGACCAACATAGACTTTCAGCACACCTACTTCAATTTTGGCTTCACAATTAGCCCTTTTTTCCAAAGGGACCACCCTTCCAACTTTATGTATCTACCCAAATGCCTTGGAAAGTCTTAGGTCATGGTTCCAAACCTCAAATTTTCTCATTAGTTTTTGTCTACAGAGCCTCTAACTCACTGTCGCAAGAAACCCTCCTAAACCTTCACAAAATCAAGGGTTTTAAAGAAACATACAACTCCAGACCTCTCTCAACACTTCCAAAGCCCCAAACACCTCAAAATAGTTCTGCACAAACTCATCAAACCCTCACATAACCCTTACAGGCATTGATTCTTAAAAACCTCTCTTTGGTTCCTCACTTCCATGTTGGAAAACCCCCGTTCACTCTTAGAACAGTCACAAAAATGCCACATAATTATGAATCCTTATTCAAAAATGAGTTGTCACACTTATTATAACATGTTTTCAATCAATCCACCGAGATACAGTAGCAAATAGCAGGTGGATTGATTGTTACATCACAAATTTCCCCTCAAACCCTTGATTCAGCAACACTGGGACAGTCACTGTTTGTGTTGGTTCTCTCTACAAACAAAGAGTTAAGACACCAAATAAAAAATAAATGAATTAGAAAACATATAGAAACATCCTCTAAAATTATTAGACCATGAAGAACCTGTATGTTCCCGTACAACACTCAAAAATATCAAGAAAACAATATTTTTCTAGAAAATTGCTCAAAACTGTGGTGTTTATTGTGTAAAATTGTTACAAAACTTCTTCCACTCTCCCATTCGAGCCTTGGTAAGGATTTTTAAAGAATTTTTCAAAAATCATCTTCTCCCCAACACCCATAACCAACCTTGGGATTAGTTGGTCCCTTAATTACATTTGTTTGTGTTAAAGTTGCTTTGTCAGCATTTTACAACTTATATGATTTCTAATTGACTTCTAAGACACAAAACACCCTTTATTTGCATTATGCTTGATCTCTCAAAGCTTATTAGACAAAATAAACCTAAAGACACTAACATTTCCCTATTGATGTATTCAAATAAAAAAAAATTGATGATGTGGTGTAGGTGCTCCTGCACCAAACTCAAAACCTGGTCCAAGCCTAATTTCTCCCAACCTTTCCAAAACACTTGACCATTTAAAGGTGGATTAAGATACCCTTTTCAGGGTTACACAACATATGCCAAAACCAATAGTAACTCTTTTGGACCAACATGAACTTTCAATACACCTCCCTTGCTCTTGGCTTCATAATTAGGCCTAATTTCCAAAGGAACCCCCTCATAAACTCACCTCCAAACCAAGAAAACTTGAAAAAATCTTAGGGATGCTCACCAAACTCAGGATTCTCCCATTTTAAGAGCCCCGAGAACTTGTTCTATTCCTCTACTCACAAACCATCCTAAACCTTCACAAAAACAAGGGTTTTAAAGAAACTCATAACTCCAGACCTTCCCCAATCCTTCCAAAGGTCCAAAAACCCCACAATACCTCTACCCTAACTTAAAAGACACTCACAATCCCATTCCTTTCAGTATTTCTCAGATTCAGTACTTGAGTTCCTTACTTTCATGGTGGAAACACCCCTAAACAACATTAGAACTTCACACCCCACTGAGTTTATTCATTCTCTCAGCCTCCAAAGTATTCATACACCAAACTAATCATGGTACAGGCCAATCAACTAAGCAACAGGGTCAGAACAGTAGGTGGATTGGCTAATGTGTCATGGTGTTGCCCTCAAAACCCCTAACACAGAAAACAGAGCAGTAACCAAGTTTGTTGATCCCACACACACCAACGGTGGATTTAAACCTTCAAAACAAATGTAAAGAGAGTAAAAACATATGCAATCAAGTATCCAAAGCCTCAAGTCATGATAGACTTGTATGGGCCTGTGCAAGGCAAAGAAAATTCAGGAAAACAAAGAAAACCAGTGATCAGCGTTTTCAAGTATATTTTGTTATTAGAAACTGAACAAAATCAACCCTCAACTTGGGGTATTACAGCAATATATCTTGATACCACCTTCCAACTACCCCTTGAGCCGATCAACCACCATAACCACCCTTTGTTAGACTTCTAAGATGGCAATTTGCCAATTTTTCTCTTAATTACCATTCATTCACAACTTGATTTTGCAAATACCACCTAACTGACCTATTAAGCCTTTTAAATACAATTGCAAGGTATTTACATAGCATTTAGAAATATACAGAGCAAATACAATAAATATTTTAACTAATGAATTGTAAAAAATGGACTTTTGTAGTTTATATTCATGTCATTGATTACATTGAATTAGATGACAAAATTTCAATTACAATATAGCTTTTGACAAAGCCAACCTAAGCAGTTATGCAATTACTTCACATTGCATAACTAATAACTAGGAGCAGCTGCCAATTGCTTTAGCTTGTCATGGAATTCCATGAGACCACATTTCTTTGAGGCATTTTTTCAAATAGTTCATTCCCTTGTCTATGCTACGACATTTTTCATATATGTCTACCAAAGCATTTTATCAAATAGTTCATTGCCTTCTTGCTATGGCTAAAAGCCTAAAACAAATGCTTTCGAACAAGCTATGGATGCTTGGAAAAAATCTATGAAAGCATAATAGTAAGCAATATCATAGACAAGCCATTGAAATTTTTGAAAAAATGCCTCAAAGAAAAGTGGTCTCATGGTGATGGAATGCCATGACAAGCCATAGACAAGGTAGTGAATTGTTTGAAAATATGCCTCAAATAAATGTGGTCTCATGGTGATGGAACTCCATGATGAATGCCTATGGTGATGGACTGTCACGACATTCCATCACCATGAGAACAAATTTCTTTGAGGCATCTTTTCAAATAGTTTGATGCCTTGTCTATGGTATGACATTTTTCATACATATCTACCAAAGCATTTCATCAAACAGTTCATTGCCTTGCTGCTATGGCTAAAAGCCTAAAACAGGTGCTTTCGAACAAGCTATGGATGCTTGGAAAAAATCTATCAAATCATAATAGTAAGAAATAGCATAGACAAGGTAGTGAATTGTTTGAAAAAATTCCTCAAAGAAATGTGGTTTCATGGTGATGGAAGGCCATGACAAGCCATAGACAAGGCAGTGAACTGTTTGAAAAAATGCCTCAAATAAATGCGGTCTCATGGTGATGGAATGCAATGACAATAATCACCATGAGACCACATTTCTTTCAAGCATTTTTTTAAACAATTCACTGCCTTGTCTATGCTACCACATTTTTCATACATGTCTACCAAAGCATCTTCTCAAATAGTTCATTGCCTTGCTGCTATGGCTAAAAGCCTAAAACAAGTGATTTTGAACAAGCTATGGATGCTTCGAAAAAATATATCAAAAGCATGAGCTGCTTGAAAAATGCATCAAAAAAATTGCTTTGAAATGATAAATTTAGTTGTGTTTTGATGTAGAGCCAAGGTAGAGAAGACTCACAACAATGGAAATGTCAATTCTTAGTCAAAGAACTCTTCTTCATAATGATTCAGCCTAATAGGAATCAACTCATCCTCAAGGTTTTCAAACCTTTAATCTTGCAAAATAACAACAAATCTCTACCAAGGCACTACAAAGACTCTTAACATTCATACAATGGCAATTTGAAAACAATCTCCAAGTCAGGTTCATTGAAATCTCCAAAACTTAGCATTTTACCCATTTAACAAGAAGTTGTCCTTGTACCCTTGTCATCAGTCCCAACACACTACCACCATGCTTCTTCACTGTTTTATTAGTGCTATCTATCTCTGTAGTTACAAACCTTGCTCTCTTTACTCTCACATCTACAAGAACAAGACATTCTATGGTGCCCACCATAAGACTTTCACACAAACTCGGTGTCATTAACTCCTTTACTGCTACATCAGTCCTTATATCTACTGCCCCTGTATTACCAGACCTATAATGGTTCCCAAAACCAGAATTTTTGATTTCCATCACAACACTTATAGGCTCCTTGTTCCCACACATGATTACTTTGGCTTTCCCTTTCACATCCTCTAGAAGTGGAGTCAAAACAAACATATGGCTATCTTTCCTTATGGTATACTTATTTTCTTTCCCATCATGCATGGCACACCTATCATACTGCCATGGTCTTCCAAGGAGTATGTGACAACAGTCCATTGGAAGAATGTCACAAATAACACTGTCCCTATACTCACCAATCTAGAAATCTACAATAGCTTGCTCATTTACTAACATAGATTGACCATCACTTAACCAAGATACTTTGTAAGGTAAGCCATGAGGGATTCTTTTCAAATTTAGTTTATTCACCATTTCCCAAGAAACCATGTTTTCAGTTGAACCTGAATCCACTACCATCCTACATACTTTACCTTGTACCTTGCAATTGATTCTGAAGAGTGATTTCCTTTGTGGGGATTCTTCAAAGATTGGTGCCTTGAGCAATGTTCTCCTAATCATCAAACTCTCTCCAACTTCAGATGTAAGGTTCACCATAGGTGAGGTCACACTTTCTTCATCCTCATGCACTAGTTGATTCCTCCTCTCTCCACCATAGGAACTTGAGCCTTGCTTTTCAGGGCACTTGAAGGCTGGATGTCTAGGCTGGTTACAAGTGTAGCATCTTCTTGAGAACTGGTAGGAGCCTCTTCCTCCACTAAATCTGCCCCTTAAACCTCTCCATCCACCTCTAGAATCAAATTGATCTTGGTCCTTCTTGTCATCTCCTTGAGTCTCATTGTTTGCCTTGAAATTAGGATTTAATCCTCTTCCTCTAGAAGTGTTGCCTCTTCCTCTTGCTGCTTTGTCTTGCCTTCTCTTCATTTTCTCCTCCACCCTGATTGCCATTTGATAACAGTCCTCTACAGTTCTAGGATTAGCCAAAACCAATTCATCTTGTACGTTTAAACTTAAACCACCAATATATCTAGCAATATTTTCATCTTCATTCTCATGATGACCAAATCTTAAACTCAATTTATAAAACTCCTCAGTATAAGACTTAATATCCATCTCCCTTTGTCTTAAATTTTGCAGCCTCTTAAACAACTGAACTTGATGATCCTTGGGTAAGAATTTACCTTTGAGTTTTGATATCATCTTATCCCATGATGTGATTTTAGACTTTCCTTGCTTCCTCCTCTCAGATTGAAGGTAATCCCACCATACCAAAGCATGACCCTGCAACTTAGTTTTTGCAATCTTGACCCTTTGTTCTTTAGGAACCTCATCACATTCAAAATGGTTATCAATTGCAGCAATCCAATCCAATAGTTCTTCATCATTTAAACTACCACCATACTTAGGAACATCAAGTTTTACCTTAGGCTTGTCAGTCTTCACTGCTTTCAGCAACCTTGCAATTCTTTGATCCTCTGGAGTAAGCTCTTCTTCCACATCTTCAAACTCCTCATCTTCCTCTTCTTCAGTCTCAGTCTCTTCCACTTCCCTTCTTTTGTTTGTCTCCAAGGCTATGACTCTCTCTTCCAACTCTCTAAGTTCTCTTGCATGCCTATCTTTCATCTCCTTCATCTCTTTAGCCATATCATTCTTCTTTGGAGGCATCTTAGCAACCTTGCCTCTTCACCTTCTTCTTCAACCTGCAAAATGAAAACAGATCTACTTCTTGATGCTCTGATACCACTATGATGTAGAGAATCAATAACCAAACTCCTCAACACCATCATTTCTTCAAGGGATTTCAATCCCAAACAGAATCAGGAGAAGATCAAATTAAACAAACAACTTGTTTACTAAACTTTTCATCAATTTCTCTTCAAATTCACTTGATTTCTTCAGTTCTATAAAACTCCAAGACAACATGTCAGTTTCCCAAATCACCAAAATCATATTCTAGACCATTATCAACATCTAATTGAGTGATCTTAACAAAAAAACCTGATCAAAGGCATTGAACCAACCAATACTTCAATATTCACCAAAACCTCCTTGATACAACTCACACTCCCCAAGGCTAATAGACATACATTCTTACCTTCAAAATATTATCAGACTTACAAGAGCCTCATAATCATCATGCTTCTAATAGAAACAAACCAATAACATATTCACATAACTCCGAGTTATCAGATTTACTGATTTTCACAGTCATAACACCATTCTTCATCAAGATTCCACCCTAGTCTAAACATCAAATCAACAACCTTAACCTTTAACATTTTCCCAAATCATTGAAATACCTTTGAAAACATTATTTAAGCAGTTACAACACAAATCTAATCACAAATACCACTGGCCTCTGTTTTAACACTCATTTCATCAATTTCCTTGTAGGTTAGCAAAGCCCTAAATTGAGTGATACAACTCTACCATATTTGCATCAACACAAGCTTGATATAGTTTTGGAGACCCATTACACACTATTTAGACATATCACAAAAACATTGCCACTTGTTTTGAGAGAAACATCAGAAAATTGGTTTGATACGCTGCTCCCAGCCACAAATTAGGCCAAATTTGCAAGGTGACTACCAAAAAATCATCTCCAAATCACTAACCAACCTTAAATAGTCTTTTTTCATACCTCCAAACTTAGAATTCCATCATTTTCAAGAGTTATTAGATCCACTAAAACATTTAAATATCAAAACCCTTGAATATAGGCTTTGCAAGCAAAATAATGAGGGTTTCTTGGAATATCACCTTCCACATCTTCTACCAACGTGCCATATCTTCCAACACCTTTAAATACACCTGCAAACATCATCTATACCCTTCTCAAGCCATGGAAAACTCTATTTCTTCATTATGCATGACTGTAGCATCAAATTTTGTGTGGAAACCTTCAATTTTTGTGTGCAACAACAACTTCATCTGAGCATTCTTGCATTCCCCTGTACCTACAATCATAAAAAACATTCAAAACACCCTAAAATTAACCTACTCCACCAATCTACTTGGCCTACATTGGTGGAGTAGTGATGAAATGCTCTATTAGACTCTCAAAACCATTGTAAAAAGAACTCTACCCGAGACACAGGAAATTGTCTTTTCTACTTTTCTTTCTTAAGAACTGACCTCCAAATTCTTTGAAAAGGAATTTAACTTCTTCCTAACATATATCACACCAAAAATTTGTCTCTTTGAATTCTTGACTATCAATACATAGGTGGAAATAAAGGAGAGAGTGCCGCTAACAGAAGAATAGGAGTTTTCATTCAAAATTTGGTTACAAGAATACCAACCCCCTTTTTGCACGCCTTACAATTCCTTTTATAAATTTTTCCCTCTTAGCAACTTCCTTTTCTAACTTCTCATCGGTGCAACTACTTTTTTAACTCTTAATCTTCCTTGATTTATGCTCTCTCTTGCTGCATAATTACATCATGATTACTTTTTAACAACATTGTATTATTTGCATTTTTTATATTTTCACCTCTTAGTGACTTATTTTATGACTTGATTACATTCAAATTAGCCATTACAAGGCCTTGACACATCATTTTGGCTTGAACATACAAATTGGACAAATTAGCCTTTTGAAGGCATTACAAGCCATAGACAAGGCAATGAATTGTTTGAAAAAATGCAGTCTCATGGTGATGGAATGCAATGACAATAATCACCATGAGACCGCATTTCTTTCAGGAATTTTTTCAAACAATTCATTGCCTTGTCTATGCTACCACATTTTTCATACATGTCTACCAAAGCATTTTGTCAAACAATTCACTGCCTTGCTGCTATGGCTAAAAGCCTAAAACAAGTGCTTTCGAACAAGCTATGGATGGTTGGAAAAAATCTATTGAAGCATAATAGTAAGCAATAGCATAGAAAAGGCAGTGAATTGCTTGGAAAAATGCCTCGAAGAAATGTGGTCTCATGGTGATAGAATGCCATGACGAATGCCTATGGCTATGGATTGTCATGGTATTCCATCACCATGAGAGGAAATTTCTTTGAGGCATGTTTTCAAACAATTCGCTGCCTTCTCTATGGTACAACATTTTTCATACATGTCTACCAAAGCATTTTATCAAACAGTTCACTACCTTGCTGCTATAGCTAAAAGCCTAAAATAGGTGCTTTCGAACAAGCTATGGATGCTTGGAAAAAGTCTATCAAAGCATAATAGTAAGCAACAAGCTATGGTCTCATTGTTTTTTTCACATGAAAATCAACACGATTTTATTCGCATTTTTTTGCAGGTTTTAAAAGCATTTTTTTTCCAATTTTTTAGTTTTTTCCGATCATACGAGAAGTTTCTAAGCCTCACGGTGTCCAAGTAATAGCATGTTGAGGTTCACAACCATTTTTCACTTTGGAACCTTAAGGGATTGATCTGGTTGAACGTATCTCAGAGCGATTCCACGTATTTGGGTTTGAAAGAGGACCATGCCTAGCATAAACATACCTATTCAGATGCATTGAAACAGTTTGTTTGGTCACATGAGTTGCAAAATGAAATTTGTGCCACTT
>VCHN02004605.1:0-11526 GCA_007115665.2 Sequoiadendron giganteum
GTGGGATTGGATGTAGGACTAAGAGGAGATGGGTGATTAGGATTGGATGGAGGACTAAGAGGAGATGGGTGATTAGGATTGGATGGAGGACTAAGAGGAGATGGGTGATTAGGATTGGATGGAGGACTATGATTAGATGAAGGATTAAGATATAATGCGGTGAAAGGGGGAGTGATGTAGGAAGATTGGGATGGTGAATGATAGTAGGAATATGTAGATAAAGGATTAGAATGGGGAGATGTGGAATTAATGTAAGGATATTGGGATGAGGGATTGTGATAGGAAGGTGTGGATGCTGGATTAGAATAGGAAGATTGAGGTGGTGGACCACCATAGGAAGACATGTATGGTGGGTTGGCATAGGAGGATATGGATGGTAGATAAGGATGAGGGGATTGAGATGGTGGATTAGGATAGGAGGAATATTGGGATGGGGGATTGTGATAGGAATGTGTGAGTGTTGGATTAGGATGAGAAGATTGGGATGTGGGATTAAGGTAGAGGTATTGGGATTGTTGATGATGATGAGGATAAGAGGAAATGGATGTTGGATAGGATAGAGGTTGAAAGGGAGGACATGATGAATGTGTCGATGGTGAGGATGTTGGATATCCCTTGTCAAGGGTAGCATAAGAACCGTTATTAGATATGGATGAAGGCATGGTGGGATAGTTCGAAGAAGTAGTGGGATTTTGGGAGGTTATTGGAGAGAACTTACTAGCAATGATAGCGTCAAGAGGATCTATATAACAATCTTCATGATCAACAAGATTTTCGTTATCATCATCAACGGAGTTAGGATTCCCCTTGACTACTATTACTGGTTGTGTGAGAGGGGGATAAAGATTCATGATGGATATAGATTAGAAGGAAAGAATAGATGATGGATAGAGAACTAGGATGGATTGAAAGCTCATATGGGGGTTGGATGAAAGCTCAAATTGGGATTGGATGAAAGCTCAGATTAGGATGATGGGATTAACGCTCAGATTAGAACTGAATTGGGGCTTAGATTGGGATTGGATCATAGGATATGATAGGATTGATTTGGAACCAAGATCATGGGTTTCAACTAGAGGACGTAAGGTGTTGACAATCAGATTTTTGCCAAATTTGGCAGTTTTCAAAAATTGTCAAATTTTGCCATTTTAGGAAACTTCGTAGGAATAAGGTTGAGAGTCCAAGTTTTTTCCACAAAATACCCAATACCAAGATAGGATGAATTGCCCCCTAAGATCCAAAATCTGAGATATTGATTCAGAGTTATTAACGAAAGTGTTTTTTCAAAAACTGGAAAAAAACACTAAATTGTGATTTTGAGGGTCAAGATGAAGATTTGGGGGTTCGAAAATGTGCTAAAAAGGGGTCCATAGGTTGGGAATCCACATGCTAGCTCATAACGCAACCACCCATAAAATTTCAGCCAAAACCCACATCCGAGTCAAAAGTTATGGCCTTCGAAAGTTTTTGCATAAAAGTCAAAACCTTCAAAATTGATAATTTGGATGAAGATTGGTTTGATTGGGTCAATTGAGTGTTTAGGATGATCAAATGGTCAAACAGAGTCTTTGTGGGTTCGAACGGAGGTTCAAAATGGTCAAACGGATAAAACTGACTGTTTAGCGGGGCGTATATGCACTTCTGCAGTCAAACTGCTGAAACAGTGGGGCAAATTCGCCCCTCTACAGTAAAATAGTTGAAACAGTGGGGCAACTTCACCCCTCTGCAGTAAAATAGTTGAAACAGGGGGGCAAGTTCGCCCCTCTGTAGTAAAACAATTGAAACAGGGGGGCAAGTTCGCCCCTCTGCAATGGGAAATGCAACTTGGTTTGGATGAGGGATTTTGGAAAGGATTTAAAATGATTCAATGACAGTTTGACTTATCAAAATTCACTGGTTTTTCATAGAAAGACACTTTGAACAAGCACAATCCTATGATTAGTATTTAAGGGGTATGGCCGACAAAGGTCTTACTCTAGGATGAACAAAGTTTCTAAGGAGTCCTCGATATACGCTCGGTACATGATGCACAACTGTAAACACTAGTCCATCACAAGCATGAGTCGGGAGCCCCAACGAGATATTGAAAGGCTCAGACCAACTCTTCACGTCTATCTGGGTATCACCCTAGCTTTGACGTTCCGCTAATTATGACGTAATTGGATTGGGGTACAGCTTTGACTCTCCCCCCTTTATATACCCCGCCGGTACGTGTGGTTGGAATCGTCCCTTGGGGTGATGAAATCTTCAAGCAGGTCCCACTAAGAAGAAGACACTAATCATTTCCAACTACCTCCTTCGGATCCGCACAACGTGCAAAGGAGGAAGGTGAAAACAAACTAATGCCCCCTTCGAGTAAAATAAATAAAATAGACACAACAAGCAACAAATATTACTTTCCCCTACTTATACTAAGTAAATAGATAAAGCAGTAAGGAAAGACTTTTAAAAATCAGAATAAAAGGAAGGCCCTGCAAGCAAATGTTAGTAGTTTATCTTTTCCCCTTTTGTGATTTTGCAGCAAAAATACATAAGATACCGACAAGAAATCTGACTTCACTCATCAACAAACATGATTAGAGGGTTAGAGCACAAAACAACAAAAGAAAGAGACAAAAACGAAGCTAAAATGTCCCTTTTTTACCTTCTCGAATGTGCTGTTAAGGGCAGATTCGCCCCTCTGCAGAAAATAGTCTGAAACAACAAAGGGTAGGTTCGCCCCTCTGCAGAAAACAACTGAAACAACAAAGGGCAGGTTCGCCCCTCTGCAGAAAATAGTCATAAACAACAAAGGGAAAGTTCACCCCTATGCAGAAAACAACTGAAACAGTAAAGGACAGGTTCGCCCCTCTGCAGAAAATAGCTGAAACAACAAAGGACAGGTTCGCCCCTCTGCAGAAAACAGTCAGAAACAACAAAGGGTAGGTTCGCCTCTTTGCAGAAAATAACTGAAAAAACAAAGGGCAGGTTTGCCCCTCTGCAGAAAACAGTCAGAAACAGCAAAGGGCAGGTTCACCCCTCTGCAGAAAACAACTGAAACAGCAAAGGGCAGGTTCACCCCTCTGCAAAAAACAGTCAAAAACAACAAAGGGCAAGTTTGCCCCTCTGCAGAAAACAGTTGAAACAACAAAGGGTAGGTTCACCCTTTTGCAGAAAAGCGTCATAAACAACAAAGGGCAGGTTCGCCCCTTTGCAGAAAACGGCTGAAACGGAGGGAAAGTTCGCCCTTCTGCAACGTCCGGGAGGGCAAGTTCGCCCCTTTGCGACCTGAATTTGCAAACAAACTAACAACAAAAAACATGAAAGAAAGAGACCCCTTTGTGGGTCCCACTGGGCATGCCAGAAATGTGATCCTAATAAAATGCTACTTCCAAATGGTGAGATGTTAGATAAAAACTAATAGTGCAATATAAAGAAGTAACAATATAAAAGGGCACCTCAATAAGATTAGCCTAAGAAAATGGACAACATAGAAGTAAGATAAACAAATTGATTGCTGTTATATCTTCATGTTGTTGCTTCCTTCGTTGGCCCTTGATTTTGAAGTCTTGTGTGCTCCTTAGATGGCAATGAAGTTGAATGGATGCAAGATGAATTGATGCAACATGGATTGATGATGTAAGTGCTAAAATGGATGAGAGCTTGAATGGCAATTTTGCAAGAGTTTATTTGCAAAAGACTTGATCCTCCAAAATGAAAGAATTGAAGGGGTATTTATAAGCTAATTGGAATTCTCTAGAGAATTCAATGGTTGGGATTGATCCAACAAAAATAAAGATGAAGGGCTATGGTGAGTTGAGGACTCAAAAGCCTTCACATTTTGACATGTGGAAGGTGAGATGTCTTAGGGTTGAGTGATGTGGAAATGAGGTGGAAGAGAAGTACATGAGGTGGATCTTGGGGGATGAAAAGATTCCTTAGAGGAATAAAAGTGAATTGAAAATTCACAATGATTAGAAGAATCTATTGGATAAGAGACGGTCTCCAAAAAGTTGGAGATTTGTCACATGTGGGTGATGTGACAAGTCCAAGGTTCTAGAAGCCCTTGGCACATGTGAAGCGACAAGTCAAGGCTTCTAGAATCTTGCATGGGGGATGGGGAAGACCTTGGAAAGATAATAGTGAATTAAATATTCACATGGGGAAGAGAGGAACCTTGGGCAAATAAATGTGAATTAAAAATTCACATGGGGAAGAGAGTCCAGGCTAAAAATGGTAAGTGGGAAGGTTGACCAGAAAAGGTAAGCCAAATGTGGCTAATGATTTTGATTAAGGTTGTGCAAACACATGATTAAGATAATTAATGAGGGAGTAGAGGCAAGTGGGAGATTATGGAGGATGTGACACTTAATCTTGATTAAGTGGTGCACATCCTAATCACAGATTAATTAATTTAATCCAGATTAGAAGAGGGTTATGGAGAATGTGACAAGGAGAGAGAAAAAGAGGAATTAAAAATTGGTTTTTAATCCAAATAGGTTAAATGACTAAATTAAATAATTTGTCATATTTATTTAATTTAGAGAAGACAAGGGGGTAAGGTAAAGTATTTAATTTATTTAATTAGATACTTTAGGAACCTTAGACAGAAAATTAAATAATGATTAAATAAATTATTTAATCACTATTAATGAAATAGATGAATAGAGTAGACGATTTTGATCATATGGAAGTGATCAAATTTGGATGTCTACACTATGATTGGTGGACTACTATATTTGACTGCTACTAGACCTAATATCATGCATGCAATTTGTATTGTAGCTATATTTCAAGAAGATTCTAAAGAAACACATGTTGTAGTAATGAAGAGGATATTTAGATACTTAGGAGGCACTCTGGATTATGGCTTGTGGTATCCTAAGGATACCGATTTCACATTAAGTGTTTATACAAATGCAAATTGGGTTGGTTGTGTTGATGACAAGAAAAGTACAAGTGGTGGCACATTCTTTCTTGGATGTAGATCGGTGTCATGATTGAGTAAGAAACAAAATTCAATTTCTTTATCTATTACAGAGGTTGAGTATATTGTAATTAAATCATGCTATACACAAGTTTTGTGGATGAGATAGACATTGAAGGATATTAGAGTTGTGTATGATGAGCCTATATCTATCTTCTATGACAATACAAGTGTAATTAACATTTCAAAGAATCTAGTGATGCACTCAAGGACAAAGCATATATCTATTAGGTATCACTTTTTGAGAGAGAACATTGTGGAGAATGAAGTGAAGCTTGAGTATTTTCCTACAAAGGATCAAATTGCTGATATATTTAATAAGGCTCTTCCTAAAGATACCTTTGAGTATCTCCAAGAGAATTTTGGGGTTATTGCCCCTCATTTTTTGAACTAGATGCATAAGGAGATGCATTAGTCTAGTGGATCTATGAATCTATCTCTTTTCTGGACTGATGTTGGTGTCTACCTCTCAGGGGGAGTAGGTACTGTCATGTGTTGTCATTATTGTTGAGTTATTTGGGTGTACTCCTAAGGGGGAGTATTGAAAGGAGGTATTTTGGTTTGGTATTAAAGGAGGAGAACAATGTAAAACATTTTATTATTTTCCATTGTTTTCAAAAGGGGAGAGTGATGAACAATTCAGCTAATTAAGAGGGGGGCGGGGGGGGGGTGAATCAATTATCACAAAACAATTTTCTTGACCTTAATTACTCTAGCGCAATCTTAAATCACTCAGATAATTATTGAAATAGATATGAACATGGAAGAACATAATAAAACCATGCACAGTAAACACTAGAATTTACATGGAAACCCAAGATGGAAAAAACCACAAAGAATGCTAATTCTCAATTATAGAACACTAGTTAAGGTGACACTGATTAAGGTGATTTTTACAAGGGCTCACTGCCAAAATGCTCACTATAGGTAAGGATCACTGTCGGTGGGCTCATTTCCTGGCTATTATAGCCAAAAGTAAAAAGGCTCGTTGCCAAAAGGAAAATCCTCACTACCAGAAGAATGCTGAAAGGGAATCCACCACTAGAAATAACTATCACTAATTGGCACACTGGAAGAATTTCATTGTCTGCTGCTCTAGTCGTATACTTTCACATACTTCACAATATTTGGATTTTCAGATTTTCATTCACCACACTTGATTTTATTGAACATAATCAACTTTTACTTATACCACTCCATGCCTTCATAATCTCCTAAGTTGACCAAACACAATTTGAATTAGGTCACCACAAAAAATTCTCATGGTGGAAAGGAATGAAACATGGACCATACAAAACCTCCTCACTTGAATCAACACACTACATATTAACCATGATATTTAGAACCAAAGAATATAATATACATGTTACAATGTAAACAATGTTTTGGGGCACATTAACCAATTTCTAGATCAGTCCAGACCCATAAGAGTGTGTCTCATTATGTTGCAAGATGAAGGGGACCAGGACAAGTGATGAAAGATAGATCATCATAGGACAACATCTGGAGCATGCCAATCCAAACCACCAAAGCATCAAAACCGAACCTTAATAAATGAACCAAGATATGTTGACATCAATGAAAACCATTAATGACAACAATCAACAACATCACATTCCAACAATCTCTCCCTTTGTCATTTGTTACCTGTCAAATTTTCACTCAAATTTGGACTTTTTTCCTCTTTAACAAGTGAGTTTTGGGTGATGTCGCAGCCATGCCAAATCCCCTAACCTTGTCTCGGATTTCATAAGTTTCAAAACTTCTTGATAGCCTGACTTATCCATAGCCACTGTAGTCCCAAGTCTTGTCCAAAGATGTCTTATGCAGTCGGCTGATTGGAGGTTCTTAAAACTTTAGAACTCCCCACAAATGGTTATGAAGTTTTGTTTCTCAGCAATGGGGAGGCCCAAGTGGGAGGCACTATTTCCAAGATGTCAGTTCATTTAATGAATCGTGCAGTGTCTTTGAGGAATGTCTCAATTTTTTTGAAAAGCCAACTTGAAGAGGTAACGTAATATTTTAAATTTTCTGAAAAGATGGCTCTTAAATAAGGGGGTTGGTAAAATGGATTTGGTAATGGATTTCCACAATTTTCCTAGCAAATTAATAATCACTTACTACTATCGATGTTATGTAAGCCTGCATACAAGGAAAGGTGGTGGAATTTTTAAATCTAGAGTCTTCTCAAGATGGTACTTCTTGGTGATATCAGAGAGTGGGAAGATGAGTCAGAGCCTTCCATATAATCAGATTTGAATTGGCTCGATGAAGAGAAATTGAACATCATTTCTAAGTTGTGTTTGCTAGCATGGAAGGAAAAAACTAGCTATGCTGAATATAACAGGGTAATGTTTGTTTTAGAAAAAGAAAAAGAACAAGCCGAATTTCATAATTTGGTTATATGGAAATGAAGTTAGAGATTTATAGAGTCCCAAAACCTCCAATGGTTTAGCTCCATGCAAGAAGTCTTTTGGTGGCATGTAATGATAACATCTATTCATGAATCATTTTATGTTTCAAAAGTTTTTATTGGGTCCAATTGTCTTCCAAACATTTGGTTTTGTAATGTAACAGTTTTGATATGTCTATATATAGACCTATCAATTAATAAAGAGAGGAGAGGATGGTTTTCTTTTCATGCACTATTATTGTATAGGGAAATGAGTCTGTGAACTCATGTTTTGACAATGAAGAAATAAAGAGGATATTGTGAATGTTTGAATTTCTCAATGTTATCTTTAGAATGTAATGAACTATGTTTGTTTGTGATTACTCCTCCATGTTACTCTATTTCAATGGGTTGAGCATGTATTTAATTCTGAATCTTTGAATTTAGATTAAATCATCCTTGAAAAGAATCTATCATCTCCTCTTTCCCTAAATATCATTTGTGATTGTGATAAGTGAAATTTGTGTCACTTGCTCCAACTCATTTTATTATGAAATCTCTTTTTCACATCTATTACCATGGTTATGGGTAGGTGTCAGTGTACCTTTTTTTCTTTCTGGTAAAAAAAATACCCCATGTTTTATTCATCGCAAACCATCTTAAGGTAGTTGTGCCTTGTAAAATAAGTAGAGAGCACTTGCAACTATCATTGTGAGTGACTCAACTATTGGCGAGAATGTCATTTATGTGGGCCAGAAGATATTAATTGAAGTGAAAAATCTATTGACCAACATCATTGATGGCGAATCTACTGGGGAGATTTGAAAAGACCTGTATTGTCCTTGTTCCAAACATAAAATGGTGCCTTTCTAGAAAAGAAGGCCGACGACTCTGTTTATCTAAAGATATCAGAAACCTAATTCGAGACCAAGCAAGGAAGCTAATTCAAAAATATTACAAACTAGAGTGGATGTTAAAAATGCCAACATTGGTGAAGACATCCGTACCTTGGACCAAAAATTAACAACAGGAAAATAATTTTCATCATGCTGGAAATAATAAAATTGAATCTTTCCCAACATGCATGCAGACCGAACCAAGTGAACAATCATTTAGTCCCCATAAAGAAGAGACGTGGCTAGATGAATATAAAATTATCTCTATTCCAAATTGGTTCTTAAAAGGCTCAAACTATGACTTCTGATCTGGTATTGTGGAAGAAGATGGCCATATTACAGAGGTAGATGTGAATACGTTCACTTGTGAATCTGACAATTCTGGAAGAGGTATGAAAGTACTATTGGATGAATCTCTTAATGAAATCTCTGAGGAAAAGAAGATATTGGAATAAATAAATGTATGTGTTTGAAAATAGTTTGATTGAATCATCTAAAGGCATGAATAATCTCTACCCTCAACCCACTTGCTTAATCAATGAATATTTTGTCTATACAAAAGGAGAAGAAACAATTCCTATTAAATTTGATCCTATGCTTTTAGAATATAATGCCCTAGGGTCACAATTAGCAGTATGCACAAATTCTTTTTCAAGTGACAATTTGAAAGAAGAATCTTTGAATTCTGATACTCCTTTTGTATTTTTAAATAAAATCATGATTAATGATGCATGTAAAAATAATGTCAAAGCGATGATTAAAATAAGGGAAAATTGAGAAGATCCTAAAAATAAGACTACTTGGGGTGAACTCAATACATTATATTGGCCAACAAAATTTTGTGAAGAATCAAAGGTTAGAAACAATCCCCTTTTTGAATTATATGATTCTCAATCAACTGATGAAGACTTGTTATCTTCTCCTGACCAAGACAAGCTAGGAATATATATTTGTAAGAATAGTTCTGAAAATGATTGTTTTGAAATCATGTTACAAAGAAAGAGACATTTCTTCAATACTAAATTTGAAATTATTGATCATGGTCATAATATTGGCATTTTGAATCAATACTTAACAACTTCCCTTGATGGGATTTTTCTTGAAAATGAAACTATTTTTGGTTCTCCAACTGGTGAAAATGTAAATGTCAGATCATTGCTCAAAGAAGACAAGCTTTCTGAATTGGTGGGTGAAGAGAATGATAAAATTTCTTCAGTAAATTATGATTTGGTGTTTAGCAATGATTCAGGCCAGGTGAAATATAGCTTGAACCAAGGTATACAATATGATTTCTTTCAAAAATATTGGTCTGATTTATCTAAAAAATAATTGTGGAGGTATGACTGGTGACTTTCAAAAGGCCACAATGATATATAATGAAGTGTGGATTTTCAGTTGTGAGCTTATACATAGGGGCTTCATGTATGTGATAAGCCACCATTGGACCTATGTGCTATCTCTGAGTTTGCAAGTGTTTCACAGGAGCCCACCAGGAGCACACTTCTTTTCTGTAGTGGGTCATATTTTTCCCAGCTTGTTAATGGTTTCACTTGAGCAATGACATATATCCTTGATATAGGGTCCTTATGACCATGTACATAGTAGGAGGTTTTGGTGTGTCAGTAGTATAGTTTTCTTTCCTGTTTTGCCTTATTTTTGGTTTGCTTTGGCTCTTTGTTTTTCCCCGACATCTCTTTTGACTCTAAACCCAATGGATTTGAACTAGTGTGCCACAATGATTTTGGAGTTCTCTGCATTTTATACGAAAATACAGTCCCCAATCAGAGCCAATGTTACCCGTCAAATTTTCACTCAAATTTAGACTTCTTTCCTCTTTAACAAGTGAGTTTTGGTTGATGTCACAACCATGCCAAATCCCCTAACCTTGTCATGGAGTTCATAAGTTTTGAAACTTCCTGACCTCTCGACTTATCCATAGCCATTGCAGTCCCAAGTCTCGCCCAAAGATGTCTTATGCAGTTGACCGATCAAAGGTTCTTAAAAATTTGGAACTCCCGATAGATGGTTATGAATTTATATTTCTTAGCGACGGGGAGACCCAAGTGGGAGGCACTATTTACAATATTTTAGTTCATTTGATGAATCATGTGGTGTCTTTGAGGAATGTCTCAAATGTTTTAAAACACAAACTTGAAGAGGTAACATAATCTTTTAAATTTTTTGAAAATACGACTCTTAAATAAGGGGGTTGGTAAAACAAATTTGGTAACGGATTGGAATTTCTTTCGTAGCAAATTAATAATCACTTCCTGCTGCCAAAGTTAAGTAAGACTGCAAATGAGGAAAGCTGGTGACATTTTCAACTCTAGAGTCTTCTCAAGATGGTACTTCCTGGTGATATCAGAGAGTGGGAAGATGAGGTTGTGCCTGTTATACAACCAAATTTGAATTGCCTCGATGAAGAGCAAATGGACATCATTTCTGAGCTATGTTTGCTGGCATGGAAGGAAAAAACCAACTATGTCGAATGTAACAGGGTAATGTTTGTTTTAGAAAAAGAAGAAGAATGAGTTGAATTTTACAATTTGGTTATGGAAATGTAGTTAGAGCTTTATAGAGTCTCGACACCTCCAATGGTTTAGCTTCATGCAAGAATTATTTTGGTGGCATTTAATGATAACATCTATTCATGAATCGTTTTCCATTTTAGAAGTTTTTCTTGGGTCCAGTCGTCTTCCAACCCGTGGTTGTGTAAGGTAACATTTTTGATATGTCTATATATAGAAATATGAATTAATAAAGAGGGGAGAGGATGGTTTTATTTTCATGCACTATTGTTGTATAGGAAAATGAGTTTGTGAATTCATGTTTTGATAGCGAAGAAATATAAAGGATATTGTGAATGTTTGAATTTCTCAATGTATCTTTAGATTGTGACAAAATATGTTTCTTTGTGATTACTCCTCCATGTTACTCTGTTTCAATGGGTTGATCATGTATTTAATTTTGAAGCTTTGAATTTAGATTAAATCATCCTTGAAAAGAATCTATTGTTTCCACTTTCCCTAAATATCATTCGTGACTATGATAAGTGAACTTTGTGTCGCTTGTCTTCAATTCATTTTATTATGAAATCTCTTTTTTGCATCTATTACCATGGTTATGGGTAGGTGTCAACGTACCTTTTCTTCTTTCTAGTAAAAATCATACCCCATGTTTTATTCATCACAACCCATCTGAAGGTAGTTGTGCCTTATAAAATAAGTAGAGAGCACTCACAACTATCATTGTGAGTGACTCAATTGTTGTCT
>VCHN02001024.1:0-26288 GCA_007115665.2 Sequoiadendron giganteum
TGATAATCTCCCAGATAATCTTATAAATTTTATTCTCAAAAATTTTATTGGGATTTCCAAACCAACCCCAATGTTGAGTAGTCCATAATCCAATTGGATTGAACACTCTATTTTTGAAATTGTTTTGTTTGGAAATGGACAAAAGATCTTCTAATCTTTTTTGAAAGTATTCGATCTGAATGGATAATACAAAAGTGTTATTCTTTTTATTGTCAAAAATTCGTAGAATAGAGCGATTCAACCTTTGTTTCTGACATATTCTCCAACTTGATGAATGCTGGGTAATTGCATCTTGCGTTACATTATTCAATTTTATCCAATTTGTTCGAATTGGATCTTTTAAATTGTGACTCAATGTTTTGATTAAATAGATTCTATCTAATAGAATTCGTAATTCAAAATCGAATTCCAAATAATATTTTTTGGAATTCGAAATAGTGGAATTCCAAATAGTATTTATTGACTATTTTTTGGAATTCCAAGTAGTATTTATTGACTATTTTTTGGAATTCCAAGTAGTGGAATTCCAAATTGAATTCCAAATAGTATTTATTGACTATTTTTTGGAATTCCAAGTAGTGGAATTCCAAATTGAATTCCAAATAGCATTTATTGACTATTTTTTGGAATTCCAAATTGAATTCCAAATAGTATTCATGGAGTAGTTTTGCCAATTCAAAAGAATATCTATTTTTTGTTTCAATTAATTGAATATAGAATCTTTTAAAGACTTTTTTCCATTCCAAATAATACTTCTGGAACCATTTTTGAAAAGAATACTTATCCAATGCAGTTTCGGATTCTAAATCCACATTCAGGATAATTTCATCATAGACAATTTCATCAGAGTAACCCTGTCCAGGCTTAGTTATTGATAGAGTCAATTGATCGGTTATTTTAAGAAGAAAGTTTTTCAATCTAAAATCATCGTTTAATGTTAATTGTTCTTTATTTAATGTTAATTGCTCTTTATTTTGATCACAGGATGAAGAAGATCTTGAAGATAAATTCTGATTAATAAATCGAATACAATTTAATTGATTTATATCTTTTCTAATGTTCCATCCGGGATCTCATAAAATATCATAGTTTACAGAAGGATTCTTAAGAAATGTTTTCACCTTCCATAGATCAACTATTCTCTTTTTTTCTAATCCCCTGAAATATTGAAAAGCATCTTGTCGCCCTTTCAACAATTTTAATTTTTCACTAGGTTTCTTGGTATAATTAATACTTATACATGATTCATCTATTGACAAATCATCAAAGAAAACAATAAAAAATTCCGACTCTGAGAAGGAAGAAGATTCTCTTGTTCGATCTAATTCTTTTTGTTCAATTTCTTGTTCCATTATCAATTCTCGGTTTTCCCATATTTCGTCCCATTTATCCATTTTTCTTTTTATATTTTGTATTTCTTCTTTATAGCGTTCGATTTCTTTAACTCTTTCTTTCCTCTCTGCAATTATGTATGCTTCCAATTTTAATAATTATGTTTTCTTTTAGTAGCTCCCAATATCAATAATAATAATAATTGAATCATCTTTGTGTATCGATAACCTTATTATTTCATTTCATCGATAATGCTTTCTATTATTTATTAATCATCATACACCAAATAATAAGATATCAAGAGACCAAATAATAATGATAAGATATCATCATTATTATTAATAACCTTAATATATAATAAGCTTATTAATGTAGATATAAGAAGCACTGGCTAATAATGATAACTTTTATTATTATTAATTAAGCTTATCATTATTATTTAGTATCGATATCTTATTATAATAATGATAAGCTATCGACTATGCGAGTTATCAAGACACCAAATAATAATGATATAATTATAATAATGATATCTTATTATTATTGGGTGAATTTTAAATAATAAGATATCATTATTATCAGTGTACCGATAACATAGTATTATGTTTAAGATATGAGTTCTTCTTTATTCAAAAGGTCACCTGTGGCTTTATCTTCCATTATGTCTTTTAAACTTTCTGTTGAACTATAATTTTCTTTTTCTCCCAATTTATTCATTCGCAAAGATATTTCTGATAGTAGATCATCTTGATAAGATTGAGTTTGAATAAGATTTATGTAATTAAATTTCATAAATAAAACTTTCGCTTATTAATCATCTTTGTAATCGATAATTTTATTGGGAATGACAAACGCATCTCTGAATACTCAAAGTTTTCTGTCAGAAGCGAGTTTTCAGGAAACTGCTCGGGTTCTAGCTAAATCTGCTCTTCAAGGTCGTATTGATTGGTTGAAGGGTTTGAAGGAAAATGTTATTCTCGGGGGAATGATACCTGTCGGTACTGGATTCAACCGTTTGGGAAAACGGAGCAAAATGGATTCGAAAACGAGGAACAAAAATTTCTTTATCAATAAAATGAAAGATTTTTTCTTTGATCATGAATATAAAGTCTCTATTTTATCTATTAAGCAAAAGAGAAAAAAAGTGATAAAAAAACTAGTAAAAAGAAAAAAGAAAAAATCAAATAAAAAATTATAATAAGAATAATGGGAGAAAATTAAATTAAAATATCAAAAAAACATTCTAAACCTCCTAAACCTTCTAAATATCCTGTCCGTCTAAAAGAAAAACAAAGATTACGCTTTCATTACGGACTTACAGAGCGCCAATTACTTCAATATGTTCGTATTGCTAGAAGAGCCAAGGGATCAACGGGTCAGGTTCTATTGCAATTACTTGAAATGCGTTTGGATAATATCCTTTTTCGATTGGGTATGGCGCTTAGCATTCCTGAAGCCAGACAATTAGTCAACCATAGGCATATCCTCGTGAATAATCGTATAGTAGATATACCAAGTTATCGTTGCAAACCCCAAGATTTTATCTCTATAAAAGATAAACAAAGATTGAGAAATATAATTAATATTAATATAGATAATTTCCAGAAGGATAAAATGAGGGTGCCACCCCATTTAAATCTTATTAAAAAAAAATCACAATATAGCGGATTAGTTAAAAAATAATAGATAATAGCCGGATCGGTTTGAAGATTAATGAATTATTGGTCGTAGAATACTATTCCCGTCGAGTTTAAATGGAGAATGGAACTAAAGGATTTCTCCACATCTGTCCCTCTGTATGTTACATAACAATGTTATTGTCAATAACACATTGATTGACAATTTTTTTTTTTTTTTTTCAACTATTATTTTCCTTTGCCATACCGATATTCATTTTACTCATTTTATTTTCTCTATTCCGAAATAGAAGGAGATTGCGGGAGGATGAAATCATCCGATTGGGTTTAGATGCATGAGAAAACGATGCAAAAAAGAATAAGACGAATATACGGAAAGAGAGGGATTCGAACCCTCGGTAAACAGAAGCCTACATAGCAGTTCCAATGCTACGCCTTGAACCGCTCAGCCATCTTTCCTACGCGATCTCTTCATTTGAATCGGAAAAATGAAAAGACTTACTTCCTTTTGCATAAGTAAAGTATTTTGGAAATTTGGCATAAAGACAAAAGAGTATTTTACCACACTTCTTCTTTTATTCTTATTTCAAGAGATTTTTCCTTTTATCAATCTGATCCGATCATTTTATTTTATCTTATTCGGGTTTATATTGCCGATCCAATTGTGAAATTGAGCCGGATCTACTGATCCATAATGATCATATATATATATATATTATGAATAATTCTTCGTTAAGAATTAATGGTACATAATTAATTCATAATGACTCTATTTTTATATACTCAATATATTATATGTGTTATAATGGGTATGCACGCACAATCATTTCGTTCTCATTATGCATGCAATGATCCTTTCACTTACGCGTTTGCTCGTTAGGATCACGAGCATACGAGTACGAGACTTATTGAGTCCGCAAAATATAGAGAAACATTTTAGACAATTTTTTTATTAATTCATCAATAAATTGAATGAAGATTTATTTCAAATATTTCCAATTTCTCTTTACTCAGATAAAATTGGAATGTTCACATATTTCATTTACGATCGTAAGGAAATCCATTTATTATGCTATTGTGCAATAGAAAATAATTTTGTTCATGGAATCATTTCCGTATGGGGAATGAAAAAAATTATCAAATTTATAATTGACTATGCCTAGATCTCAGAGAAATGACAATTTTATCGACAAGACTTTCACAATTGTAGCCGATATATTATTGCAAATAATCCCAATGGCTTCAGGGGAAAAAAAGGCATTTACCTATTACAGAGATGGTGTGATTTGATATATTTTTTTCTTTCTGCTTTTTCTCGTTATCGTGGAATGGCGGGATATTGATTAAGTTAAGTTAAAGAAAACTTACGTTTAGTGAAGGTGAGTTTTAGAAATAGAACAATTCTTTCTGTCATGTATCCCCGATTTATGTAGCCTTAGATGCTTTGATCTTCTGAGATTCTAGTATCAAGCGAAAGGTTATACCTATTACATAGATGTTAATGGCCAAACCTATATGATAGGTACGCATAGGGGAAAAAGCACTACGCGTTAAAATCAACAACACAAATGCTTCGTGATAATACACATGACCTTTTTATGAAGGTCTAGTTAGAATGGTTGAGGCAACAAACATCCATCTCGTTTGTACTTCGGATACCGCTAGAACCATCGGAGACTGTTGAAGTGAATAATCCCTATAAAATACAGTGCGTTAAGAACAAAGAAATTGTTAGAGATTACGTTTGTAGTGCCGAGCTAAAATACTTGGTATTTAGAAAAAAAATCTTTGCAAGAAGGATGGCTAGAGATTCATCGGAAATACACTAGTTCCTGTTAATTCATAATATAGGAAAATCCTTTTTTTGTCAATTAAAGGAATTACTCCCCTTATTCTGTAAAAAAAGGAGGAGCCGTATGAGGTGAAATTCTCATGTACGGTTTTGAAGCGGAGATCATTTCAATTGAATGAACGACCGTAACGAATGTCAGCTCAATCCGAAGGGGAATACGCGGAAGCTTTACAAAATTATTATGAAGCCATGCGACCGGAAATTGACCCCTATGACCGAAGTTATATACTGTATAATATAAGTCTTATCCACACGAGTAATGGGGAACATACTAAGGCTTTGGAATATTATTTCCAGGCATTAGAACGAAACCCGTCTTTACCACAAGCTCTTAATAATACGGCCTTGATCTGTCATTACGTGCGGCTATCTGTACTATAGAATGAATTCGCTTCAAACTACGGAAAAGAAAAAAAAAGAGGCTTTCTACATATGCACCGTCCAAAACAACGGTTTTTTATCAGCTGTAGTCAAAAGAATATCCCTCATAGGAGCCCAAATATGAATGGGTAAATGCCTCGATAGTCCATGGATAAAAAAATCAATTCAATTGATAGAGAAAGCACCATAAAGATCAATTATTGAAAGTTCGGGCTGATACGATCAAATCTGCTATGGGCAAAAATAAGGAATCAATTTATGTAATAAAGTTGATTTACTAGGCTATTGAGCAGCGGTGTATCATCAGATCCTAAAGATGTGAAGTACTTTCCTACCAGGAAAGTATTATTCAAAATTTCTATATAGAACATAGATAGTTACCTCTTAAAAAGATTTTTATCCGGATAATCTGAAGTAGATCTCTTTATTTCTAATACTTCATCTTTTTTGGGGTGGGAGAAAAGAGAAAAACTGATCATTTATCGAAAGTGAAGTTTGAAACTCATGTCATTGACCCATTCTGTTCTTTCGATTAACCTGAACGTATTTCGAACTATCTACTATTTTGGAAGTTTAGGTAAAGGACTAAAGAATAGTTAATTGAGCCGTATGAGGGAGGAAACTCTCAAGTACGGTTCTAAGGGAAGAAAACTTTGACAAGTTGATCTATCCCGACCGAGGAGAACAGGCCATTCAACAGGGAGATCCTGAAATTGCGGAAGCTTGGTTTGATCAAGCTGCTGGGTATTGGAAACAAGCTATAGCGCTTGCTCCAAGCAATTATATCGAAGCACAAAATCGGTTAAAGATTACAGGACGTTTTGCAGAATGAAAATCTCTCGATTACTATACTGGGAAATAAATCGTCAAGATTATGAAATTCAGAATAAATGATTTTTTCATACTATTCGAGTGAATTAGCTTCTCTTATTGCATTGTCATTATAGACAAATATATTGAAAATATAACAAAGACTATTTTCTTTGGATCGTTAATGAAAAGGATCTTTTCATTATGGGTAAATCCCGTCCGGAGATACAATTTAATTAAAGATTCAGTAATATTTATCAATTCAAAGTTCTTTTAAATCATAAAAGTGATCTGTAACATATGGGTCCAGAGATATGGATAAATCAATCTGGATATGACAGATAATGATTATATTGAGATTGATTTATCCATATCTCTGGGCGGAAAAGGCGTTTTACGTCTCGTAACGATCCATTGAGCACCTATCAGATATGTCATAATAAATTTGAACACCTGCCTCAAAGCGACTTCCGTATCATAGTCGCTCCAGTTTTGAACTGGGAAATAAAGAGAGGAACGAGTTGAGAATATATATATTTTTTTTTTCTTTTTTTCAAAATTTCGGCGGGTTTTTTCTCATGTCTCGTCTAGAAAGAGGAGAACTCAATGATCATTCGTTCACCGGAACCAGAAGTAAAGATCATAGTGGAGAGTGATCCTATTAAAACCTCTTTTGAAAAATGGGCTAAACCCGATCATTTCTCAAAGACACTAGCTAAGGGACCTAATACTACCACCTGGATCTGGAACCTACATGCTGATGCTCACAATTTTGATAGCCATACCAATGATTTGGAAGAGATCTCCCACAAAGTATTTAGTGCTCATTTTGGTCAATTAGCTATCATATTTATTTGGCTAAGTGGGATGTACTTTCACGGCGCTCGTTTCTCTAATTATGAAGCATGGCTAGGCGATCCTACTCACATTAAACCCGGTGCTCAGGTAGTTTGGCCAATAGTAGGTCAAGAAATTTTGAATGGAGATGTAGGTGGAGGTTTTCGAGGAATACAAATCACCTCTGGGTTCTTCCAGATTTGGCGAGCATCCGGAATAACTAGTGAATTACAACTTTACTGCACTGCAATTGGTGCATTGATCTTTACAGCGTTAATGCTTTTTGCTGGTTGGTTCCATTATCACAAAGCTGCTCCAAAATTGGCTTGGTTCCAAGATGTAGAATCCATGTTAAACCACCATTTAGCAGGGTTACTGGGACTGGGGTCTCTATCTTGGGCAGGACACCAAATACACGTTTCTTTACCTATTAATGAACTCTTAGATGCTGGAGTGGACCCTAAAGAGATACCGCTTCCTCATGAATTTATTTTAAATCGTGAGCTTTTAGCTCAACTTTATCCCAGTTTTGCTGAGGGATTGACCCCATTTTTCACCCTGAATTGGTCGGAATATTCAGAATTTTTGACTTTTCGTGGAGGACTCAACCCAGTAACGGGGGGTCTGTGGCTGACCGATACTGCACACCACCATTTGGCTATTGCAATTCTTTTCCTAATCGCTGGTCATATGTATAGGACCAATTGGAGTATTGGTCATAACCTCAAAGAAATTTTGGAAGCTCATAAAGGTCCATTTACAGGAGAAGGGCATAGAGGTCTTTACGAGATCTTAACTACTTCATGGCATGCTCAATTAGCTCTGAACCTGGCTATGTTAGGGTCTTTGACTATTGTCGTAGCTCACCATATGTATGCTATGCCTCCCTATCCATATCTAGCTACTGACTATGGTACCCAACTGTCTCTGTTCACGCACCATATGTGGATTGGTGGATTTCTCATAGTTAGTGCTGCTGCACATGCAGCTATTTTTATGGTAAGGGACTATGATCCGACTACTCAATACAACAATCTTTTAGACCGTGTTCTGAGACATCGGGATGCAATTGTATCACACCTCAACTGGGCATGTATTTTCTTAGGCTTCCATAGTTTTGGTCTATATATTCATAATGATACTATGAGTGCTTTAGGACGTCCTAAAGATATGTTTTCAGATACTGCTATACAATTACAACCTATCTTTGCTCAATGGATACAAAACACTCATGCTTTAGCACCCAGTTTGACAGCTCCTGATGCAGCAGCAAGCACCAGCTTAACCTGGGGAGGTGGTGATTTGGTAGCAGTAGGTGCCAAAGTAGCTTTGTTACCGATTCCATTAGGAACTGCTGATTTTTTAGTACACCATATTCATGCATTTACTATCCATGTGACTGTATTAATATTGCTTAAAGGTGTTTTATTTGCTCGCAGTTCTCGTTTAATACCCGATAAAGTCAATCTTGGTTTTCGTTTTCCTTGCGATGGGCCTGGTAGAGGAGGAACATGTCAAGTATCTGCCTGGGATCATGTCTTCCTAGGGTTATTCTGGATGTACAATGCAATTTCGGTAGTAATATTCCATTTTAGCTGGAAGATGCAGTCCGATGTTTGGGGTAGTATAAGTGATCAGGGAGTGGTAACTCATATTACAGGAGGAAACTTTGCACAGAGTTCCATTACAATTAACGGGTGGCTCCGTGACTTTCTATGGGCACAAGCTTCTCAAGTAATCCAATCTTACGGTTCTACATTATCTGCATATGGTCTTTTATTCTTAGGTGCTCATTTCGTTTGGGCCTTTAGTTTAATGTTCCTATTTAGTGGCCGTGGATATTGGCAAGAACTTGTTGAATCTATTGTTTGGGCCCATAATAAATTGAAAGTTGCTCCTGCTATCCAGCCCAGAGCCTTGAGTATTGTCCAAGGACGTGCTGTAGGAGTAGCTCATTACCTTCTGGGTGGAATCGCCACAACATGGGCGTTCTTCCTAGCAAGAATTATTACAGTAGGATAATGGCTAGGAGGATTTGAAAAGCATTATGGCATCAAGATTTCCAAAGTTCAGCCAAGGCTTGGCCCAGGACCCAACTACTCGTCGTATTTGGTTTGGTATTGCTACTGCACATGACTTTGAGAGTCATGATGATATTACCGAGGAACGCCTTTATCACAAGATTTTTGCTTCTCACTTTGGTCAGTTAGCTATAATCTTTCTGTGGACCTCTGGTAATTTGTTCCACGTAGCTTGGCAAGGCAATTTCGAAGCATGGGTTCACGACCCCTTACATATAAGACCTATTGCTCATGCAATTTAGGATCCTCATTTTGGTCAACCGGCCGTAGAAGCCTTTACCCGAGGAGGTGCTCCCGGTCCGGTCAATATTGCTTATTCCGGTGTTTATCAGTGGTGGTATACAATTGGCTTACGCACTAATGAAGATCTTTATACTGGAGCTCTTTTCTTGCTATTTCTTTCTGCTCTCTTTTTAACAGCGGGTTGGTTGCGTCTACAACCTCAATGGAAACCAAGTGTTTCATGGTTTAAAAATGCCGAATCTCGTCTCAATCATCATTTGTCGGGACTCTTCGGAGTAAGTTCTTTGGCTTGGACCCAGGGCATTCGTTCGTAATGCATCTTCCTGGAATCAGGAAGGACTGGAATGGATGACCTATTGAATATATTTACCGTATCCAGGGTTTTGAAGACCACCTTTTGATCAGTCGGTCCTTTGCTCCAAGTCTCTCTCAGTTCCGTGAAGATGCATTGTTTCAGTGCCTCTCGGGGTCAGGGGCATGTTCTCAGCTCCTTCTGGAGATTTCACCCTGGGCCTCCCAAGTTGTGGCTCAGCTGATATCATCAAATCATCGTTTATCATTGCGTTTGTGAACAACCCTAGTTGCTGATTAAACTCATGGAGATCAAATTTTTAAGGTCGGACACAAATTATCAAAGGAATATTTTAGAAGCACATATTTCCTCCAAGGAAACCATTAGGACCAGGCATGGTCGCTGCAACTGTCAAACCGATTCTCTTCGCTCCTTCAGGTCTTGCTCTGAAGCTTCTTTTGGGATTCTTCCTGCTCATGTTGGCTCAACATCCTGTTCTTGCCTGTTGTTCTTCTTCACCCAGAGCTAATTGTAATATAATCAATCAATGTCCTTGGATTCTCAAATTGTCAGGAGACATTTGCTCAAATGGGCCCTATATTTCCTATCATTCAAGGGATTCCCTCATCCAGAACAAATAGGATAAGTATGTTATTTGAGAATGTCCCGAACTTATAAGAGCCACCAATATCATTCTGAGTTAGTTGGTTCTTCTCGGGGTTTCCATACCTTGGGACACCATCATTCATAATGATGTTAGCCTCTCTAAACTTGTGCTCCGAAAACAAATCTTGATTGAGCCTATATTTGCTCAATGGATACAATCTGCTCATGGTAAGGCCTTATATGGTTTTGATGTAATCTTATCTTCAGCAAATGATCCAGCATTCAATGCTGGCAAAAGCATATGGTTACCCGGTTGGTTGAATGCTATTAACGATAGTAAAAATTCACTGTTCTTAACAATTGGTCCCGGAGACTTTTTGGTTCATCATGCTATTGCTCTAGGTTTGCATGCAACTACATTGATTTTAGTCAAAGGTGCTTTAGATGCACGCGGTTCTAAGCTAATGCCTGATAAGAAAGATTTTGGTTATAGTTTTCCTTGCGATGGTCCGGGACGGGGCGGTACTTGTGATATTTCAGCCTGGGATGCTTTTATTTAGCAGTTTTCTGGATGTTGAATACCATTGGATGGGTTACTTTCTATTGGCATTGGAAGCATATCACCTTATGGCAGGGAAATGTAGCTCAATTTAATGAGTCTTCCACTTACTTAATGGGATGGTTAAGAGATTATCTTTGGTTAAATTCTTCACAACTGATTAATGGATACAATCCTTTTAGTATGAACAGTTTATCTGTCTGGGCGTGGATGTTCTTATTTGGGCATCTTGTTTGGGCTACTGGATTTATGTTTCTTATTTCTTGGCGTGGATATTGGCAAGGACTGATTGAAACTCTTGCATGGGCTCATGAACGCACACCTTTGGCTAATTTAGTTCGATGGAGGGATAAGCCGGTAGCTCTTTCCATTGTTCAAGCACGATTAGTTGGATTAGCTCACTTTTCTGTAGGCTATATATTCACCTATGCAGCTTTCTTAATCGCCTCTACATCAGGCAAATGCGGTTAATTCTTTTTCATTTTAGAGACTATTTAGATTTTCAATCTAATCTCTATGGATAAAAAGAAGGAGTCATCCACGTAATACTTCTCCATCTCAAATTTGATCTATATTGTTTATATAAACTGACTGAATCATTATGGCAAGAAAAAGTCTCATTCAAAGAGAGAAAAAGAAACAAAGATTGGAAAGGAAATATAATTTGCTTCGCCAATCTTTGAAAAAAGAGATCAGTGAAGTCTCATCACTGGATGAAAAATTGGAAATTTATAGAAAATTGCAATCTCCACCGCGTAATAGTGCACCTACACGTCTTCGTCGACGTTGTTTGAAGACTGGAAGACCTAGAGCCAATTATAGAGACTTTGAATTATCCCGATATATAATCCGTGAAATGGCTCACGCATGTTTGTTGGCTGGGGTAACAAAATCGAGTTGGTAGGGTAAAAAAAGGATTCTTTATAGTTATTGTTATGCTATTCTCCCTCCCTATATAGGGAGGGAGAATAGCATACCCAAGGGATTGCTCGATGTACTCCTTTTGGGGTATTATAACAAAGGTAATGTGAAGGGATAGCGCGGAGTAGAGCAGGTTGGTAGCTCGCAAGGCTCATAACCTTGAAGTCACGGGTTCAAATCCCGTCTCCGCAAAGACACAATAAGTTTTTATATCCAAAAAGGATGACTCATCCCATTTATTTTGGCCATATGTATAAATAGAAAAATGCGACTAAACCAATAACTAGTGCATAGTTCTATTCTATCCTACAGATGGGTGGGTAGCGGGAATCGAACCTGCATCTTCTCCTTGGCAAGGAGAAATTATACCATAACCATACCCGCATTTAACTTATTATATGGGTATAATATATACCCATATATTACCATTCTATGTAGGTAAATTGAAAATTTTATTAGTATGATTGATAATTGATCATACTAATAATGAAAGAGCCCCTCCCTTGAGCACTTTCATTACCTAGTTTTTGAAAATTTATCATAAATTCCCTTGTGAATTTAGAATGCCCCCTAGAAAGAGGGGGGGGGGAGATTTTAAACCCAAAAGATCTTAAAACATATCTTAAGATATGAAAGAATTTAGAATACCTACTAAAAAGACTGATCCAATCCATAATGATACGCCTAAAAATAGTACATTTTTGTTACTTGACCAACCATTAGGAGAGGCAAGTGCGATAGGTACACCAATCACTAGTAGAATTGAAATTTCAATTAATGCAAACACAGACGATTGGAACGCAATAGTCATGGTTGTAATCTTAAAAGTTTCCAACAGATTCAAAAGGCTATACCATTTGATCCCTATCCAGTCAAATTTGAATAAAATGCACTATGGATTTTTATTTGATCATAAATTCATCGAAATTATCAGATTCTTCTTTTAGTATAAAAGAATCGGGGAATTTATATCTTTTTATCATCATAATATATGAATATTATATATATATAGGGCTATTAGCCCTATAGACAGATATTATCCATCGGGCATAAAATGAGTTATGCTAGTTCGGGAGAGATGGCCGAGTGGTTGATGGCTCCGGTCTTGAAAACCGGTATAGTTCAAAAACTATCGAGGGTTCGAATCCCTCTCTCTCCTTTTGTTCGTAGAACAACTAAAACTAACTTACGAAAAAGAAAAATCCTAGAACTTAGTTCAGTGCCAACTGAATGCTCGGCTCTCGGCTATATATAATATAGCCGAGAAACAAGCATTCAGTTGGAAGAATAATGGCAAAGGATATCGCTATCCCGCCTTCCAATAAAAATAAATTGGATATTTCTCTAGTTTTATCTCTGGTTTAATTAAGAGGGGTCATGGAAAGAACAGGTTCAAAATCACGATCCATTCCTTTCTCAAATCCTGCTGCAGCTGCGCGAGCTCTTCCTGCATGCCACAAATGACCTACGAAAAAGAAAAATCCTAGAACAAAATGAGAAGTGGCTAACCAACTTCGAGGTGAGACATAATTGACGGCATTAATCTCGGTAGCTACACCACCCACAGAATTTAAAGAACCTAAAGGAGCATGATTCATATATTCTGCTGAACGTCGTTCTTGCCAGGGTTGTATGTCTTTTTTCAACTTACTCAGGTCCAAACCATTAGGACCCCTTAGAGGTTCCAACCAGGGAGCACGAAGATCCCAAAAACGCATCGTTTCCCCCCCAAAAATAATTTCTCCAGTAGGAGACCGCATTAGATATTTACCTAAACCAGTAGGCCCTTGGGCAGACCCCACACTAGCTCCAAGACGGTGGTCTCTAACTAGAAAAGTAAATGCTTGCGCTTGAGAGGCCTCTGGGCCGGTAGGTCCATAGAATTCACTGGGATAAGCTGTATTGTTAAACCAAACAAAACAACAAGCAATGAAACCAAAGACAGAGAGAGCCGCTAAACTATAGGATAAGTAAGCTTCCCCAGACCATACAAACGCGCGGCGAGCCCATGCAAAAGGTTTTGTTAAGATGTGCCAGATACCACCGAAGATGCAAATGGAACCTAACCAAACATGTCCTCCAATTAGATCTTCCAGATTGTCCACGCTAACAATCCATCCCTCGCCTCCAAAAGGGGATTTGAGTAAATAACCAAATATAGTACTTGGGTTAAGCGTAAGGTTCGTAATTTTTCTTACATCTCCGCCGCCGGGAGCCCAGGTATCATATATACCACCAAAATACAAAGCCTTAAACACTAGGAGAAAAGCACCAACACCTAGCAAGATTAGATGAATACCTAAAATTGTAGTCATTTTGTTCCTATCTTTCCATAAAAAAACAAAAAATGGAAAAGATTCTTCTAAAGTTTCGGGTCCGATTAGTGCGTGATAAATACCACCGAAGCCTAAAACTGCAGAAGAAATTAAGTGAAGTACCCCGGATACAAAATAGGGAAAAGTGTCCACAATTTCCCCACCGGGACCGACTCCCCATCCTAGAGTAGCTAGATGAGGAAGTAGAATCAATCCCTGTTCATACATAGGTTTTTCCGGTACAAAATGAGCCACTTCAAACAGATTCATTGCTCCAGCCCAGAATACAATTACTCCGGCATGAGCCACATGAGCCCCAAGTAATTTGCCTGACAAATTAATGAGTCGGGCATTACCAGCCCACCAAGCGAAACCAGTGGTTTCTTGGTCACGACCAGCTAAAGTTAGAGTTCCATTAAAGAGCGTTTCCACGGGGTAGAACCTCCTCCGGGAATATAAGGTTTTCATGAGGCTGATCCTGAGCTGCCATCCAAGCACGAATACCTTCGTTCAAAAGAATATTTTTTGTATAAAAAGTCTCAAATTCAGGATCTTCTGCTGCACGAATCTCCTGGGAAACAAAATCATAAGCACGTAAGTTTAGAGCTAGACCAACTACTCCAATGGCACTCATCCATAAACCGGTCACCGGCACAAATAACATGAAGAAATGTAACCAACGTTTATTGGAAAAAGCAACCCCAAAAATTTGGGACCAGAAACGGTTCGCAGTGACCATAGAATAAGTCTCTTCGGCTTGAGTTGGGTTAAAAGCACGGAATGTAATTGCACCATCACCGTCTTCAAATAAAGTATTTTCCACGGTAGCACCGTGAATAGCACATAGAAGAGCAGCACCCAATGCTCCAGCAACTCCCATCATATGAAATGGATTCAAGGTCCAATTATGAAAACCTTGAAAAAAGAGGATAAATCGGAAAATAGCTGCTACGCCAAAACTAGGTGCAAAAAACCAACCAGACTGACCTAATGGATAGATCAAGAATACGGAAACAAAAACAGCAATCGGAGCAGAGAACGCAGTTGCATTATAAGGTCGTAATTGTACAGATCGAGCAAGTTCAAATTGGCGTAACATGAAGCCTATTAGACCAAAAGCACCATGAAGAGCAACGAAAGTCCATAGACCACCTAATTGACACCAACGAGTAAAATCTCCTTGTGCTTCAGGACCCCATAATGGCAGCAAAGAATGTGCTAAACTATTAGCAGGCGTAGAAACTGCAGCAGTTAAAAAATTACAACCTTCCAAATAGGAGCTAGCCAATCCGTGAGTATACCACGAAGTCACAAAAGTTGTACCCGTGAACCATCCACCTGGCGCAAAATAAGCACAAGGAAAAAGCAATAGACCGGACCAACCCACAAAGACAAAACGGTCTCTGCGTAGCCAGTCATCCATAATATCAAATAAAGTTTGTTCCTCTTTGGAAGACTTTCCAAGGGCTATAGTCATAGTGATCCTCCTATTTAACTGTTCCAACCTTTTCCGAGCACCCTATCTGATAGAATCAAAGGGTATACGCTGATTTGTATATTTATGGACAATTTTTCATCCGTCATCCCTTTCAACAAATCGGGTTCCGAAGATTCCTTATTGGCACAGATTTTATTCTGTTAAACTCAGCTAATACAATATAAGTAAATGTATGATAACCCTAAGTTGTTTCTATTCCATTTTTTTTTTTTTTTCTTATCCTAAAATTATCTTCTGAATGTAATAAATAGAAACAGAACAATTGCTGGAAAAGCAAGTTAGCTTTTCTTCCTCCCTACTCTTCACTAGAGACTGTTCACAAAATCTACTCTATTGAATATTATTACGTCTTGAACCTTACTCATAGTAATATTTCTAACTATTTTATGAATCTCGATGCTTTTTTACTACTACATTATTGATTTCTACGAATAAATAGGAACAACAAGAAGGAGATATTTCTATAGCTCATAGAGCTAGAGGAAAGAACTCTATTCGTTCCTTTCCATTTATTCAATTCATGAGTAAAAAAGCGATACTATTTGAGTCTAATGAAAAATGAACAGTTCCTTTGTTTTCCATTTACCTTTTCTTATCTTTTTTTTATATCTGAATTCCTATCTATTTTCCACCGGTAGAACGACCAAAGTAAAATGTCTAGTGCATTAATATAAGAATGTTTGGTACATCATAATCGAATTAGATATTAAAGATAAAAGGAAAATAATTCCATCTAGAATTCAGACTTACATATCCATTTTTTCGGAAAGAAAAAATTAACAAGCAAATATTCAATTATTTGGATCATTTCAAGTGATTGAATTGAAAGGTTCACTTTCAAAATCTACCTCAATTTTCAATATTAGAATAACTGATATATTAATCAGTTAATGGGTTAGGTTCACTTACTTCTCATTTTTATTTACTGTATTTTAATACAAAATAATTAAGAGAAAAAAGTAAGAATATTCTAGTAATTGAAATTTCAATTAGGTATTAATAATTGAAATTATTCTTCTTCAATGAAAATGACGAAAGTGAAGTATATTATGCCTAATCTTATACTATTCCTCGTCTTATTAGTAGCAAGATAAACAAAAAAAAGCTCTATTTAATAGAATTCTATCTTAGTTGTCCTCAATCATATTACATGTTCTATTTCGTTATAACAAAAAACTCATGATGACAGGTATTTTTATTGTTTATTGCAGGTTTTTTGCCTTAATCAACTATTCAAAATGAACACTGGACTTTGCAGAAATCATTGCAAGAGCCCTTTATCGGGCTTGAACCGATGACTTACGCCTTACCATGGCGTTACTCTACCCCTGAGTTAAAAGGGCTTTCTTTTGGTCATGAAATGACCAATGAATAAGTCTACTATATATTCAATAGATATGAATAATAGAATGGGGTCTCACTCTATTTTAGAATATAGTTATATTAATAATGAATATGAAGAAAGATTCTTTTTATTGACAAATTCCTAGGGATTTTAATATTATGACAATAAGTAGGCCCCTATCGTCTAGTGGCCCAGGACATCTCTCTTTCAAGGAGGCAACGGGGATTCGATTTCCCCTAGGGGTACTAGGCTAGGAAAGTCATTATAATACCCAATTAGGTATTATAATGACTTCCCATTTTTTTTCTGGGTCGATGCCCGAGTGGCTAATGGGGACGGACTGTAAATTCGTTGGCAGTATGCCTACGCTGGTTCAAATCCAGCTCGGCCCAATACCAATATGATTGATTGATATTTATATCAATCAATCATATTGGTAGAAAAGGTAATTGGTTTTTGAATATCCTATACCCTATATAGAAAGAATCGGAACGAACAGAGACTTTCGGAAGATTTGAAAGAGAAAAGTTTTACAATATGTTTTATCAACCCGGCACAGTTGAATTACTATGACTAATTAGTCAATAAACTGTACCTAGTGGGATTCTAGTTCAATTGGTTAGAGTACCGCCCTGTCAAGACGGAAGTTGCGGGTTCGAGCCCCGTCAGTCCCGATCCAATAAATTGAACAATTCTTTGAGCGATCCCTGCCCCCAAAGAAAAGCAAAAAAAGGAAAAGGGAATAGACTAGAATAGATTTACTAGGGATTATGTAGATCTATCTGGATCTACATAATTAACCAAATCTATAATGATTCTTTTTGTCGACATGATAAATCTGCAATCTCTCTTTTATTCTTGAGAGATAAAAAAGGGTATCGTGGGAAGATAGATCTTTGTTAGCAAGAATAAGACAGGGGTATTCTTGCTTGCCCGAAAATAAAACATTTCAAATGTGTTAGTTCCCCATTTTTTCAGAAACGAAAATAAGGGTTTTTAATTATTTCTAAAAAAAGAGAAAAGATTCCAATTTTCATAAATAAAGATTGGATTCTATTTGGCTTACTATCCAGATAATTCTGCTCATTCCAGGGTCATGGGCAATTCTTAGGATAAGATAATTTGGAGCTATTCATTTTACAAAACGAATTAAGGTAAATAAGAGCTGTTACCAATTATCAGTAATCGTTTACTGGTGCTCCCAACTATGTATAGGTACAAATACAGGTAGTGACAGGATTTGATTCAATCTAACCAATTTTTTATGTAAGTAATATAATTCAAAAAAGTAGGACTACAGGGCAATTTATCTTCCTTCATATTTGCCTGTTTTTCCGTAAAACAGAGCAAATTTAAGAAATTTGAATTATCCTTTTCAGGTCCCCATCCACTTAGATTCATCGAACTTTTGAATAAGAAAAAAGCGTTGTCCTTTTTTTTTTAATATATTGATAAGTCTAATATTCCGTTCCTTTCAATTTTGGAAATAAAAATGAAATACCTATAAATACCTATGTCTTGCAGATTAATGAGCCAAAGTTTTGCACAGGAGTTACCTGTTCCAGATTTGACATATATGTTATGCTCATCTGATTCTAGAATGCTCAAATTATTATGTTGGGACTCATCTCCCTCAGGAATTCAAAAGGAAGGACCATGTTAGCAATTCAATGGCACTTTCAAGCAAAATCTTTGGAACTTCGAAATAAATATATGTATTTGTGGGGTGAATCATCGGACCTTGTTCCCATCAACAAGATCACTGGGACTTGTCACTTTACTCCCTTTTTTTTTTTAGCTCCAATTACCCTCAGTGATTTATTATGTAAAATAAAGTGAAAGCTTCGACACCTTTCTCAACCAAACAAGAAAATTCATTTTTTTTTCGTTTTATCTCTTCTAATGAAGGTCAATTTTTAACTATTAGTTAGTCTTATTTAAATAAGAAATCAATCAGTATAATCCATCAGAGCAATCTTTATGGTACTTTTCTGCTCCTCGAGTAAGCAAAGGAAACTCGGATCGTCATTAACATCTAAATATTTGATTGAGACAAAGACTTGATTCATTAATCAAATTGAATTTGCATGTCTAATGTTCTTTTTAGTAGCGATAAAATTGAATTGAGTCAAACCCTGGAACTATACTAATAAGACGGTGGGATCGATCCATTAGGGATCAAATTACTGAAATCGTGTAAGACAAGAATCATGTTATACTAAATTCAATTTCTTTGAAGGATTAAATCAATTTTCATCCCAATTTCCGTTACTCAGTTAGTCACTGTGAAATTGGATTATTCCATAGTTCAATTCATTTTTTACAAAATGTCAGAATGCTCCTAAGATCAGATCTCAGTTAATTGCTAGAACAGAAAATCAATCATAGATAAATACTCATTTATTTATTTGCATTTATGTTTCATTTCCTACCTTTCCTCATCATTTGCCAAGAGGCGGGATGAAACTTAAAAATACAATGATAGATGAATTCTAAGTCATCAGTCAAAAAAAGTAATAGGGGTCGGATAGATATTTTTTTGAAAAGAAGTAGTACGAAGGAAACGAAAAATCTTCCTTTCCTTTTTCTTTTGTACTACTTCTTCTACACAGATCTTAGATAAGTCAATCTAATTTCTCATTTGTCTCATGGGTACTTTTTATTAATACCTGATAAAAAAGTGAAACTAATCATAATCTCTTACATATCTCTGGAAAAAAGGAACTTTATGTAGACAGAACATAGGTATTATTCCGAATAGAACCTATTTTTAATAATGCATTTTCTCTTTTTATTTATCAATTTTTTAATGATAATTGCCTAGTACATAAGTAAATACAAATTCAAAATCATAAAGAGCAAAACCCTATATATGAGAAAAGTGATCTCATGTAGGGGGTTAGGATATTTCTTATGTATCGATAATGTAACTTTATTCCGAAAAGAACAGATGCATAAATATGTGCTTTAACTTGCAAGTATAAGTTCGCTATATAATGGAAATGGAACTACTTCATATTTATCAAATATGAAGTAGAATTGTGTTTCTAACATGAAACATTTTTTATTTCGATCATATCATTGATGATTCAATATGACTATATCATTAATGATGATACGAAATTATCATCGCAAAATAATTGATTTTGAACAGAATGATTCAAAATATCAGAACTATTAATTCTATTAAAGTCCACTTCTACCCCATACTACGAGTGAAAGAGAAAAAGTAAAAACTACCATTAAAGCAGCCCAAGCGATACCGACTATATCCATACGAATCCCACAAAAAAAAAAAAAGTAATATCATTATTGATTCTTGATGATAATGTAACTAATAAGGATAGTGCAAAGTGGAAATCCTCTATCTTCCTATTCCGAAAGGATAAGTCGATAGTAGAGACTTCTAAAAATGAGTTCTTGGAACTAGTTACTCTCAACTACCTATAGGATCCACTACCTGTTAGGATCCGGCATTAACGATAAAATCTAATTTTATCTGCTATATTAGCAGATAGGACCTGAAGCTACACAAGTTGTCTCCAAAAGACATGGAGTACAAATGGAGACTTTTGCATTCCTTTAACCTTATTTGCGCTATCAAGGCGACACCCAGATTTGAACTGGGGATCGAGGATTTGCAGTCCCCTGCCTTACCACTTGGCTATGCCGCCATCCCTAGATCTAGTTTGAACTAAGGGAAAGTCTATTTTTCTTTTTCCATCGGATATGTTATGCAGGTTATTTCACTTCACGTATCCTTCTTTATCACTCGGATATGTCATATAACCAATTTAGAGTCCCCAGGTCTAATAGGGGGGATTTCCTATTTTGCAATAGGAAATACGTTAGGGATTTAGAGTCCCTATTGGTTCCTCCAGGGATTTCGAGAGATTTTGAGTCCCCCATTGCAATTACAATTTTGAGTCCCCCATTGCAATTACAATTATAACACACTAAATCCACATTTGTCTACCCCCCATCATATATTTAAGAAAGATTTAAAAAGGACCTCTTCTTTTTGTTCTATTTTTAGGATAGAGTGAACAAAAAAATATACATGTCAATTTTTTGTCGAATTTATTCGTATAGATCAATAAGGAATAAATATCGAAATATACAATATACTTTATATATAGAAAACATCCAATGCGATTAGATGAAAATAAAGGAATATTTACAATTCCCCAATTTGGTAAAATACAGCTTGAAGGATTTTGTCGTTTTATCAATCAAGGCTTAGCAGAAGAACTCAATAATTTTTCAAAAATTGAAAGTCCAAATAAAGAAATAGAATTTAGCCTTTTTGGTTCTGAATATAAATTAACAGAACCTTTCATTAAAGAGAGAGATGCTGTATATATGTCTCTTGCATATCACTGTAAATTATGTATACCAGCAAGATTGATTAAGAAAAAAAAAACTCGTGGAAAGATACAGAACCAGATTTTATATCTGGGAGATATTCCTTTGATGAATTCTAAAGGAACTTTTGTTATAAATGGAAATCACAGAGTCGTGGTCAATCAAATATTAAGAAGTCCCGGTATTTATTACACTTGGGAACGAAAACCGTCGGGAAACATTATCTATATTGGCAATATAATTTCAGATTGGGGAGGAAGATCAAGATTAGGGCTCAATAAAAAAACAGAAAAGATATGGATTCGTGTAAACAGAAAAAAAAAAATATCTGTTCTACTTTTATTATTGGCTATGGGTCTAAATTCCAAAGAGATTTTCAACTATAAGAATCTCAAAGCATTTTATAAGGGAACGGAGGAGTACATAGAATATTTCTATTGGTGTGGCGGGAAGCAAAATGCCATTTTGGAACTTTATAAAAAACTCTACATAAATGACGACAATGAAGAAAATTTGGAATTTTCCGAGTCTCTATATGAAAAAGTGCAAACAACATTTTTTCAAACTAAATGTGTATTAGGAAAGATTGGTCGACGAAATCCGAATAAAAAACTAAGTCTTGATATACCCGAGAACGATATTTTTTCATTACTGCACGATTTATTGGCTGCTGTGGATTACCCTATCAAAGTGCAATTTGGAACGGGTACACCCGATGATATAGATCACTTACAAAATCGATATATTCGTTCTGTAGCAGATTTATTACAAGAGCAATTCCGATTAGCTCTCTCTGATTTCAGAGAAGCAGTTGAAAAAATTCTATTATCTGCATCAACCAATCCTAAAAAGAGAATAACTAAGGAATTGGAAATGTTAATTCCATTAACGGATACTTTTGAAGGTTTTTTTGGTTTACATCCTTTATCACAATTTTTGGATCAAACTAATCCATTAGCAGAAATAGTTCATAGTCGAAAAGTGAGCTCTTTGGGCCCTGGAGGATTGACAAGTCGAACGTCTGCTTTTCGTACACGGGATATTCATCCTAGTCATTATGGACGTATTTGTCCGATTACGACATCCGAAGGAATAAATGTTGGGCTTATTGGATCGTTATCTATTTATGCAACGCTTGGTCATTACGGCTCTTTACAAAGTCCATTCCATAGGCTATCTGAAAGATCAAACGAAGAACATATGGTTTATCTATTGCCGGGAGAAGATGACTACTGTCGGATAGCTACAGGAAATTTTTTGGCATTAAATCAAGGGGTTCCAGAGGAACAATTTACTCCCGCTCGATTTCAACAAGAATTTTTATTTTTTGCATGGGACCAAATTCATTTCAGAAGTATTTTTCCTTCCCAGTATTTTTCCGTTGGAGTTTGCCTTATTCCTTTTATCGAACATAATGATGCGAATCGTGCTTTAATGGGTTCTAATATGCAGCGTCAAGCAGTTCCACTTCTTCAACCTGAGAAGTGTATTGTTGGAACTGGATTGGAGGGTCAAGCAGCTCTAGATTCAGGAAGTATAGCTATAGCCAAGCAAGGGGGAAAAATAAGATATATTGATGGTGGAAATATCACTATAACTTCATCCGTTGTTCGAGAGAATATAGAAACAGAATTGATTCTATATCAACGTTCTAATAGTGACACTTGTATGCATCAAAAACCCCGAGTTCGCCAAGGGGAATATGTAAAGAGGGGGCAAATTATAGCAGACAGTGCAGCTACAGCAGGGGGAGAACTTTCTTTGGGAAAAAACATCTTAGTCGCCTATATGCCATGGGAAGGATACAATTTTGAAGATGCAATGCTTATTAGTGAACGTCTGGTATATGAAGACATTTTTACTTCTTTCCAGATCGTAAGATACGAAATTGGAGTTTATGTTACGAAGCAGGGCCCTGAAGTAATCACTAGAGAAATACCTCATTTAGATGCTTACTTACTCCGTCATCTGGACGAAAATGGCCTTGGAATGATAGGATCTTGGGTAGAAACAGGTGATGTATTAGTAGGTAAATTAATACTGGAAGCAGAAGAAGACTCACTAATAAATACTCCAGAAGGAAAATTCTTACAAGAATTATTTGATATTAAGGCACCTACTGGAAAAGAAAATTGTTTTAGAGTCCCTAAAGGTGTAAAAGGCCGAGTTCTCGATGTGAGATGCTTCCAGGAGTTCGAGGAAGAAGATTATCTCGGCGCTAGTGTAGAAAAAGTTCATGTATATATTTCACAAAAACGTAAAATACAAGTGGGTGATAAAGTAGCTGGAAGGCATGGTAATAAAGGTATTATTTCAAAAATTTTGCCCAGACAAGATATGCCTTATTTACAGAATGGAACACCAGTAGATATGGTACTAAATCCATTAGGGGTACCTTCACGAATGAATGTAGGACAGATCTTTGGATGTTTGCTTGGTTTAGCAGGAAAACTAATGAACAAACATTATAGAGTAGCACCTTTTGACGAAAGATACGAACGAGAAGCTTCTAGAAAACTAGTGTTTTCTGAACTTTATAAAGCTAGCGAGCAAACAGCTAATCCATGGGTATTTGAACCTGATCATCCTGGAAAACATAGATTAATTGATGGAAGAACAGGAAAGATTTTTGAACAGCCTGTTACAATAGGAATAGCTTATATTTCGAAATTGTGCCATCAAGTTGATGACAAAATTCATGCACGTTCCAGTGGACCTTACACATTGGTTACACAACAACCTTTAAAAGGAAAATCCCACCGAGGAGGGCAACGAGTAGGAGAAATGGAAGTTTGGGCTCTAGAAGGTTTTGGTGTTGCCTATATTTTACACGAGATGCTTACTTTAAAATCTGACCATATAGACGCTCGTGAAAAAATATTTGGTGCCATTCTCAATGGAGAACCAATGCCTAAACCTAGCACTCTTACAGAATCTTTTCAATTGCTCAGTCGAGAACTACGATCTTTAGCTCTAGAATTGAATCATACTATTCTATCTGAGATAGACTTTCAGATAGATAAGAAGGAAGATTGATCAAAATGAATCAAAATTTATTTTTTATGAGTGACCAGGATAAACATCAACAACTTCGAATTGGATTAGTTTCTCCCGAGCAGATTCTCGCTTGGTCTGAAAGAATATTACCTAATGGAAAAAGAGTCGGACAAGTGACTAAACCCCTCACTTTGGATTATAGAACTTATGAACCAGCAAGAGATGGATTATTTTGTGAAAGAATATTTGGGCCTAAGAAAAGGGGAGTTTGTGCTTGTGTAAAACCTCGAATAATGGAAAATGAGAAGGAAAAGAATTTTTGTACTCGATGTGAAATTGAACTTGTTGTTGATCCTCGAATTCGAAGATATCGAATGGAATACATTAAACTGGCATGTCCAGTTGTTCATATTTGGTATTTCAAACGACGCCCCAGTTATATCGCGGATCTATTAGATAAAACTCGTAAAGAATTAGAAGAACCAGTATACTGCGATGTGTGACTTGATCACAAGCTCTGATTATACAGATCCGTAGGAACTATCATCCTATTCAATCTAATTGGGATGCCCTTAGCTTTGACACGCCCCTCGGGAAGAGGAGCATGAAGCTCAGAATTAGAAGCATCTTAAAAAGATGTTGATAAAGAGAAATGAATCTAGGGTTAATATCTTGTATATTAAATTGCTAATTGGACTTCGTAAAAATACCTCTTTTATTCTAAGAAAAAATGGAATGAAAAATCTGGGTTATTCTTATTAATCACTTGATTTATTCAAGACCAAAAAGAAGATATGGTTATAGGAGTTTATTCATCGCACATATGCTTCAAATAGTATTGTAACCATCGAAGTAAAACAGAAACCTACAGGATCAATTAGAACGAGATACAGACAAGTAAATCCCTTATGAACTTCAAATGAATTGAAGGCAAAGAAATATATCGTTCAAAAGGGAGGAGACTGCTCACTAATTCCATATTTATGTCATAATACGAATGATAAACCAATAATCGAATTCATTTAGAACTTGAGCAAAGAGTAACTATTTCATTTTATAGAGAGCAAAAAACATTTGCACAATGATACATAATCACTTTCCATTTCAGTATAGTTACTTGAGCCGGATGAGAGGAAACTTTCATGTCCGATTCTGAGGGGGAGGGAAAAAAATATTAGAAAACCCTATCCAAATGTTTGTATTACTAGGCCCACGGTTAACAAACTGACTTTATTGCGATTTGAGGGTTCACTGAAATATGACGAAGAATCCTGGCCAAAAGATATTGCTTATTTTCTCTCTTGGGATTTTGCGCTATTTCAAGAATGAGAAATAGCTACTGGAGGAAAAGCTATCAGAGACCAATTAGCTGGTCTAGATCTGCAAATTATTATAGATCGTTCATATAGAGAATGGGAGATAATAGATGAGCTACTATCTTTATTATTTTTGGAGGCAGAGAATGCAGTTGGTAATATAGAAATATATTCTCAATTTAACGAGCAAAAACTTCAAAAACTTCGAAGAAGAAAGGATCTTTTGGTTAGACGGATGAGATTTGCTAAATATTTGATTCGAGCAAATGTGGAACCACAATGGATGGTTCTATGCCTATTACCAGTTCTTCCTCCCGACCTGAGGCCAATGTTTCAATTAAATGAAGGTGGAGTTATTACTTCGGATCTCAATGAACTTTATCAAACAGTTATCCGTCGAAATAATAATCTTTCACACTTCATAGAAAACACTCATCCATTTCTAATGCCGGATTCATTAGGTGATCAAAAGAGATTAGTCCAACGAGCCGTAGATGCACTTCTTGATAACAGTATAGGCGCACAACCGGTGAAAGATAGTCACGACAGACCTTATAAATCGTTCTCAGATTTCATCCAAGGTATAGAAGGAAGATTTCGTGAAAATTTACTTGGAAAACGGGTGGATTATTCAGGTCGTTCTGTTATTGTCGTAGGTCCCCTTCTCTCATTGTATCAATGTGGATTGCCCCGAGAAATTGCAATAGAACTTTTTCAAACATTTTTAATTCGTGGGCTGGTTGAACAACAGATTGCTCCCAATTTAAGAGCTGCTAAATTTTTAATTCAAGACAGGGGACCTATTATATGGAACGTACTTAAACAGATTATGCAAAAACATCCCATATTGTTAAATCGAGCACCCACCATACACAGATTAGGAATACAAGCGTTTATACCT
>VCHN02005175.1:0-10190 GCA_007115665.2 Sequoiadendron giganteum
CAGGGAAGAAATTTTGGAAAATTTGCACAAGGGTTTGAAGAAAGTTTGATTGTAGAATTGATTGAAGGAAAGATTGTTTGCATTTGTTGGGTTTTGGATTGGATTCATTAGAGGAGACTTGCATCAGAAATTCATCTCTTCCTGTAGCTTCTTGTACTAGGTTTTCCTCTTTGTGTTTTATTGTTCTTGATTGTTTTTCTTTAAAATAGTAATGATTAAAGATTTGTTTGTTAAATTTGTTTTAGAAAATAAATTTGATATTAGAAGAAAGGAATTAAATAAATTTACAGCCTTTGCTTGTGAAAATTCTTGAGTGAAAATTGTGAAAACCTTAGTTGAATTTAAATTATTTGGGAAAATCGATTTTGTTGTTATTGAAATCAAACATAGAGATTGAACAATGCATTTAGAATGTTTTTTAGAAAATGAAACCTTCTGTTTATTATTAAAAAATGGATTTTAAAATCTGCAGTATAGTTATATTTTTCATGGTAAAATGGTCTGATTGCGTCGCCTATAACTTTACTTTCACAAACCGGGTTTTCAGGAAATTTAACGAGTTTTTGTATTTTGAGATTTTCCTACCCTTGTACAAAAATCGCAAATACCCAGATCGCAGTTTTTGAGTTATACTTGAAACATGAGACTGCTGTTAAGTTATTTTCCCATGGCTGTTTTGAAAATAAAATAATAATAAATTGATATTTATAAATATTAATATTTTAGGTATTGTTATTATAATATTAAAATATTATTTAATAATATTTAATATTATAATTTATAATACTAAAGTATTATATTTATTTATATTATTTTAAATAAAATTTGTATATTAGATTAGTGGAATTAAAATTATAAACATATGGAGAAATTATTGTTTATTTTAAAATGGCATGTTAAAGTTTAATTGAAGGAGTTAAATATTTGATTTAAAGAATCCATAATTTAAAATTTAATTGTGGAATTTAAATTCATGTGTAAAAGGTCCAATTATTAATGTGATTTAATTGGAAAAATATATTTATATTTTGGAAAATTAATGATAAGGGATATTTTATTTTGAATTAAACAATTTGATATTCTGTAAAGAATAGAAGATATGTTAATGATTAAATATATTTAAATATATTAATTTATATTTAGTATATATATATTGAAGGTATATATCCATTTGAAAGAATAAATAATATTTTATCTTATTTTATTCTGTTGTTTGCAAATTGGGTATTATTAGTGTTCTAAAAGAAATCATTAGTATGTATGAAAAATGGATAGAGAAACAATATGTTATTATATTAAAGTGATTGAATGTTTTAAATAGAAAATTGAATGAGATGTAAGATTTGGTTAGAAAATGGAAAGAGTTTACTTGCATGGATTTGTGTCGATTTAAAAGTAAATTAAGAAGTTGTTTTATTGATGAGGCAATCAATTATATTATTTATTAATTTCTATTTAGATTAATTGAATCATTGTGATTGGATTATGAAAAAGATATGGATTTAGTATATCCAAAAGTAGTATCTTCCTTATGATTATCTTAAAAGAATTAATTCTCTATATTCTGTAAAAGGAAGTAAGTTGAATTGTTTTAGATTTCCAATAATGAAAAGGGAAATAGAGGTTATGATTATTTTAGATGATCTAGTATCGTGTCTTTGATTTGTCAACACTACCTATTGAATGAGTATGGATTTAGGAAATCCAAATATTAGATTTGATTGATGACTTGAATGTTTTGTTGCTATGTCGTCAAGTTGCATTGTTGGTTTTGGGATTTAGTGTTAGTCCTAAATTATAAGTCTTCCAGAAGAACTTAGAGGATAAGGGTTGTTGAATCTTTATGCCATCCAGTTGTTTTCCCTTGGGTGGTGCATGGCGTCTTTTCAGTTTTACTCAGTTTTTATGAACGGGGATGTTTGCACCTCCTTGGTTTAGGAGCGGATTATGGGATCCGTGTCTCCTTGTATGGAGTGACCTTGTGATGTGGTTTCATCTTGTTGCCTCCTGTGAAAGGAGTGGACTATGTGATTGTTGCCTCCAAGATGTTTGGAGTGAGTTTCTATTATTTGTATCCTCCTTGTGTTGGAGTGGTTATGATGCCTAATTTGTATGCACTTGTGTTTCCCTTGGTGATTGGTTTGTGAGTGTGTTGTCCATTAGAAGAGTGGCTTTTGTTAGGGGCCGGATCCCAAAGTGGTAAACCGGGTAACCTTCAGAAGTGAGTTAATCAAGTGATAATTAAATTAATGTACTTAGATGATTGGGATGCAGTTCACACTAATCAAGATAATTTAATCCTCACTCATAGACACAAGGGCTTGTTTAGACTTGGGATGAGTGAGAAGGCCTGGAATGGCAAGATCAACTATCTTGTTCTTGCGAGAGGTAGTTGATTCCGCATGAGTGAGTATGAGTGTCGGGATTCGGTTGAGGCCACCAGGATTACTTGTGCCGGAGCCTATGAAGAATGCCCAGAGGAGATCTCATGACAAACCTTGCGATGACACTCTATCTAGGACAACTGTTGTTAATTGTTTTATATGTATGGTTCTGTGAACATACTTGATCTACTTTATGTTTGGAAGCAATGTGACCTATGTCAGTGATGTTGGAGTTATACTTGTTTTGTACTTGTATTGTATTTTATTTGTACTTGTATTGTACTTGAGTTGTACTTGATTCGTACTTATATTGTGAATGAGTTGTACTTATTAATTCATTTGGTTGGTTATAACAGTATGAGTCAGTTTGAGTCTGCCTTTGGTTAGAGGTAGTAGAATCTTGTCCATGTTACTTTGTTACTATCTCCTAGCATGGGGGGTGGGCCTTCGGGTACCACATTGGTTGGGTGGAACATGCACCAAAACCGTTGGGTCCCCATCTATCTTCAGTACTTGGTGGCGAGACATCCAGATGGACAGCTCGCAGTTCTTGTTGTAATTTCTTGCATTGTAATATTTTAACTTGTATAAGTTATTTTATCCCTCTTATGTGTAAGAGGTGGAGTTTTGTAATTGTAATACATTTGTACTATTGCCTCATTCTGGGAATGAGTGATGTATCTATTGGATTAAGATAATGTTTATGAGATTGTATCTTGGTTGATTATCTTATTATGTTATGTGGTATTCTTATGATGTATGATGTTTATATCATAAGGTTCATAATGCTATGGTTATATGTAATATGTATGTGTGGGTTTAAGTAATCCTAACCTTGTAGCCTTAGAGGTTGTTATTAACTAGTAAGTGAATGTGTATGTTAAATGCACTTTATAAAAAAAAAATTTGGTTTGCTTATGATGTTAATTGCAACTTCCTTTTAAGGTTATTTGAGCATTACATAATTGATCCTAGAAAACCTATCTTAACTTTTGAGTTTTTAAACTAACATTAGGGATTTCAAATATGTTATTTTCTTACTTTCACCACTTTTATATATGGCCTTTAGTTGTCGTTATTGTGCTTCAACAATCTATCGTTTCCTTCAATGTTTGGTACTTATGCATCCTTCCTATATATATAAACCACCCTAATCACCCTTGGATTAGCTTTAAGTTCTATATTTTAGACACTTTATAGGTTTAATATAGGACTAATATTTTGATATAAATCTATTTATATATCTTTTAATATAATTTACTTACTTCTATTAGGGTTTTGAGCATTTATTGCTTATTCTTGTGAACCCTACATCCTTGGATATAATCTTACTTTCACATCATAGATTCTCAATACCCTCTATCGTTGACATCTATTTATGCTTCCCTAAATGAATTTGACATGTTCATACATTTTGTGACATGTGATCTCTTTGTTCTTTATTCACTTATAATATTCTATCATATAAATGAGTTCATCATGTTTATGGAAGCATTAAATCAACACATATTCTCATTCTCTCTATTTAGGGATTTTATCATGTCATTTTCCCTTCTCTATTGGGTACTCTAACTTCATCCCTAAAAATTACTATTATATTTTTCCCACTTTTTCTATAAAGAATGATAGTAGTGTGCTTGATTCTAGTTGTATTTTTACCTTTGAACACTTCATATAATGAGCCATCTTGTCACACATGTCTACCATGAAAGAGACACTTGACATACTTGTACCTATTTGTATGAATGGTGAATCCTATGTTGATAGTGCATGCCACACAACTTATGGTTGATGGTGATTTTCATCTTAGACTAAGCTTAGCCCTATTCTTACTTTACAATATGGTTATACCACTAACTAATCTTACATTTAGCTATATAGTTTTTGGGTATGATAGTTTGAGAATTCAATGTATATTGTATCCTGTGAGTTATCACATACATATGTGGTTCTTTAGTATAAACCATTATTTATTGTGGTTAGGTATGGAAATATTAGAATACAAAGTTCTTTCATAGAAAAAGAATCTAGATTGAACATTTGTAGTAGATTTAATTTTGAGATGTAATTAAAATTAGTTACTCTAATCCTCCAAAATATGAAGTAACATAAAAAGGTTTGATAAGGATATATGATAATCCCTTGGTTATGTCACTTTTCCTATCACTTTAGGACTCATTACTCTTTAGAATAATTTTAATGTGTTCTTGTAGTTAAGTGTATATACCCTTTTTGGGGTAATAATGGATTCATGCAATATGTGGTGTTCCATACAAATTTGATCCTAAAATCAAGTCTATTCATCAAAAAAATTAATATGGTGATATCTAATGACAACCCACATAAATTTTTCCAAGTAGTTGAAAATAATAAAATATTGATCTCTCCAACAAATTTAATCAAGCCTACAATGCCTTCACTAATCATCCATAACTCTCATTTTTCTAAATCTAATCTTGAGGATGATTAGGGTTCATTAGATATTATACACCGAGTCCTAAAGAACAAGATCAACACAATGGTAACTAAGCTTCCCCTTTACCCATTGATCTTGATTTACATACCACTTCACCTTTAGGTTCTTATATATATCCATTATAGTGAAGACGATACATTTCATGAATCTAAATATAGTAATTATTATGAGGAATGCTTATTTTCATCTATATGGATTAGTAATTACAACAAATGATTTTCTATTTTACAAAATATTGGTTAAATAAGGGAAAAGGATTAGGTTTGAATCAACAAGGTAATTGTAAACCTATTCAAATACTTGAAAAGTGTCACATCACTCACTATAGGAGTAGAAAAAATGATAATTAACAATACTAAAATATGTCATTACCACACCAAGAGGGGAGTATGAAACCCCTCTATAGCTTTTGTAGTTAGTGTAAAATACGTATTGTTATGTTTTGATAGTATGGTTTATCTAACTATGTAATAATTGTTTGTCAACTTCAAGTGGTTGTATGATTTAGTTGGCAGTTGTATTCCTCTTGGTAACTATCAAGTCCTTTAAATATATTTTTGTATCATCAAGGAAATTAGTATGATCTAGTTGGATCAACTTAGATCCTAGGCTGATCATCTCAGGTTTATTTCTATAATAAATTCATATGTGGATAAATATATAGTTTTACTCTTTTTTGTATGCACTATAAATGTTATTATTATTTTAAATATTAAATTTATTGGATATGAGAGGAAACATTGGCGTCATTTGATTAAAATAAATTGGGTCAAATTTGAAATATTCATGTCTTAAACCTTGATAAAGGTGGAAGAGACTACAAGGTGGTCAAGACCAATAGATTATGAAATTTGTAAGGATCATAGAGAAAAGAGAATGAAAGGAGAAAATTACAAGAGGTAGCAGTAGAGAAAAATAAAATTGAACAATTACCAAGTTGAAGCCATTCCTAAGAGAATAGTTAGAGTCAAAGTGTAAGTTGAATTCAAAGCCTCAATCAAGGAAAAAAACACTCCCAACAAAAGAAAATGTATAAGGGAGGATTGGTGAGAGATAGTCAGACATTTACCCTTTCCAAATGAAGAATGGACCAATCTCTTTGACCAAGTAAAAAAAATAGTAAATGAAGAAGAATGGGAAGTAGACTCTGAACTCTTAGTATTTTGAACCTATGAGAATAACATTCAAGACATTGAATGACTATTGATTGAAGAAGAGGTGGTTGAAGAATGAAAATATAAAACTCCTAGGACAAAAACATATAAGAAATAAATTGAAGCCAACTTTTTATGGAACACTTAGGTATGATGAGTTGAGGATTCCCATGGGATTGAAAGTATAAGTGAATAATTAGAGTGTTTGATTAAAAACCCCTTGATAAGTTAGTTCCAAGAATCTATGTTTCACTAAACTAGGATGGTTAATCCCCATAAAGTCCTAGTATTTAAAGGAATTTTTTTATCTAAATTCATATGTAATGGATTGTAGGCCCATGCGCAAAATTGTAGTACCTATGAAATAATTTAGACAATAAATGACTAGGAATATAGATCCTATTGGCTATAATACTTTCTAAGAACCTTAAAAGGCATAACTATTGAATAGTACATAGAAGCTAACTTATCCTCTAAAACTACTTGGGAAATATTAAAAAATATTTCATGAAAGAATTCAAATTACTATGAGATGACAATGAAATCATAGTAGAGATATGTAATGAAAATCAAGGCAAGCATGAGAATGTAAGGGATTACAATTGAAGGCTTAAAGAAATCTTTGTGAATTTTGAAAAGGAACGAGCAGATGGCCTTAAGAAAAGATGATTTATTGAAGGCCTCATTCCCTCATTACAAAAGAAAATAAAGGTAGTATCAACATCTTCCTATATCAAAGAATACAATCAAGCCATGGACATAGAGAGTGAAAACACAATTTCATCATGTCTAGAAAGAAAAGTGGAAAATGATGAGAGTTTATATGATAGTAGTGAAATTGAATTAGGGATATTACACATTCTTCAAAAAGAAATGCTCTAGATGATTAAAGAACTAAAGGAAAAAAAAGAATAGTACAAGGAGACCAAAGAAATCTAGTTCCCATAATGTAAATGTGAAAGACATGCTAAAACCAATTATTTGAAGAAGCTAATTTATGAGATTTGTTGGAGGTCCTAGTTCACTCAATTGAATAATTCTTATACATTTTGAAGACCAGGAGTACACAAGTACTCTTTACATGAGGAAAGTAGTCCACTCCACCAAATCCACATAATACATCTCCTAATAATTATTGAAATCAAAGAGGAGGTCAAAATTAAATACAATACAACCCTAAAGGATGTTCAATTATATAATTCTGACAATGTAATGAAGAGGGACACTTTGTGAGAGACTTCCAAAACAAGAAAGACCAATTAAAAATATTTTACAAATGGTATGAACTTGAAGAACATGAAGACAATAAATTTCCAAAATAAAACAATGTCAACATGATTGATATAAGGAATAATGAAGCATTGGCTATCACTATAGCCCAAGAAAAGAAGGTTGTGTACTTGCACCCACATACAAAAAATAAATATGTTCTGAAGAAAGAACTAAAGTTGAGAATGTTATGGCTAATGAATGATGCTACTCAAATGCAAATGAAAACATGGTAAAAAAACAATTATGATTTGGTACAAATATTATAAGGCAAGTACTTCAAACTACTGTACTAATTAAAGTAGTGGATTTATTACAAAGTATTCTTAAAATTTGAAATGCTATTGTATCAAGGGATAATGAGATGGTTCAAGCTAATTGACTCATTTAGAATTTTTTGAGAATGAAGATCTAATAATTGAACCTCCAATGTTGTTAGGAAACCAAGTGATTGATTCAATGTTACTGATAGTTAACATGAAAAAGAAATTGGCGATGGTGATTATGGAGATCCTTGGAAGGAATGTCCCCAATATAATTGTTGATGGTGATTATGGAGATCCTTGGAAGGAATGTCCCAAATATAATTGTTGATGGCGATTCTAGTGTAGACGTACTTCCAAAAGACACTTGGAGAAGTCTAGGCAAGCCAACCATTTGAATCCCAAATTTTCTACTGGTGAGTGTAGATCAATAAGGTATTAAGGTACTTGAAATTTTAATGGGCCAAAATGTCATTATTGGAAGGCAAACATTTTTTTTATTTTCATGGTCATTTTGTTATGGAAGAAAAAATACAATGCATTATTGGGTTAGATTTGGCTAGTAGTAGCCAAAGCCAATCACAATTATAAAAAAATACAATCTTATTAAGAGAAAGAGTTAGAAGAATATAACTAGTTTAAAGAACCTAATACGCAATGAGGAAGCGACTGACTGAAATTCATTAGATTCAAACTTTGAAGAAGAATTAACAAATAATTAGTATTAGGGTTCAATGGAACTGAATGACAAAGATATTGTGGAATTTCAATCATGTTTGGAAGATGAAAAAATCTCTTTGTGGCTTGTTTCACTAGAAAATGGAGGACTATAAAGTATTTATATCAAACTATAATTTTATTGAAGGTACAAATAAAAAATGATTATTTTATGTATGCTAGATGAATTAAAAGGTGCATAAAAGATCTAACACTTTTAGTTCCAACAAAGGCACCCAACTTTACTAAAGATCACAAAATTAATGATGGTATGTCTCAGAGTACTTATAGTAAATATTTTTTCTAGAGAATAATGATACATATAAAGTTAGATCAACTTCATAGAAAAATTATAACAAAGGGGAAAATTTTGGACATAAAATTTTTATGATCAAAGTGCAAAAGATTAGGTGGGCCCCATATGAGGAGAACAAAAAAATAATGAAACTAATAAAAGTTTAAGTTTGAAAAAATATCTATTAAAGAACCTTACTTTACCATCATATGGTTTGTTTCTTCTCCTAATGTATGACTTAATTGTACTTTCATTGTATGTCTCTAGTATAAAATTTTCAATTCCTTTGCATACTATATGATCCTCATCTTCTCTACATATCATATAACCTTCATATATGTAATTCATACAATCCATTAATTATTTTATATTCATAAATTCTCAAATTAATAGCCTATAGTATGGTATCTTCCCCATCATACAAATATGTATTGTGTACTAGCTAACATTGTACGATTTACCATTGTACCATTTTATTTCGTATGATTCCCTCTATAGGCCATATGACCATCTAGTGTTTTATAATCCACATGACCATCCATTATCTTCATGTAGGTTGTACAACCACCCTTCATTATACATGTTGTACAACTATCAACTATCTTTCAACCTATATGGTCCTTATGTTTTATCTCCACTATATGCCTAATCCCTACATCATATAATTTAAACCCATGGTTTTATTATTATCACATATTATATGATATCTACACACCCATATTATATATGAATCACCTTCATCCATTACCATAATACCCTCCTCACAAGATCACCATATGGCTCTTGGTATAACCTATTACTTATTATCACATACAATTATTGGTATGACTTACTAATCGTTGTCAATGTATGGTTTGTATCTCCATCATCCATGATAGAACATATTGGAATGTGGTTTTTGTTCAAATAAAATTAGGGTTACTCATAAATTTTCATTGAAGCTATTATAGTTGGTTCTTCCTCTAATTATGACTTTAGTAGAAATACATAATTCCTCATATAGAATTATAAACTTGATGAAAGTGAATTCCTAGAATATGGGGATATTGAACACTATTTTCATGATCAAAATTATTTTGAAGTGCCTCTATTAATATCTAGGTTTAGTGATCAACTGGGTGTAGCATTCTCATCTTTCATTGCGAAATTGAATGGGGTCCCTTGGTTGGTTGTTCCTTTGGATTATTCACATACTAGTATACATTGGTTAAACACTCTAAAATATTTATTTTTTGGCTTTATATAAGAATTATTATTAACCTCTTAAATATATAAAAAATGATGTTCCCACAAACCCTTGTGATGGGTATTGTTCCTCACCTTTGTTGGTGGAATTGCCTTAGACCCCCACCAAACTCATTTGATTTTTCAAGTTCTATCTAAGTCCAATTTTGCAAATTATGTTTCTAAATTTCCCTATATGTCTTCATTACACTATTTTCATCTATTTGGAAAGTCTTATTGAGGGTAAGTGCATGGATCTGTGACACAATTTTGGCTCTTAAGATGGCACTTTTTTTTAAAAAATCAGCAAAATCTGATTTGCACAAGAAAATAAAGATAGTTACGCTCAAAATTTCAAGATACAACAAGAATAAAAGTTGAAGTTCTCCAAGTCTAGTTTCTAAGCTA
>VCHN02004166.1:0-12460 GCA_007115665.2 Sequoiadendron giganteum
CTCAACTTGAGTCAAATCTAAACTCTCAACTAACCCACCCACTTGCACCAATAAATCATTTCTTTGATTTATTAATTCTTCTAATTACTTTCAAAAGGGCATCAAGGTGGAATATTCTGTCAATTTGAATCTTCCATCCAAAGGACTTGTCCCTTCCAACAAAGCATTAAATTCTCTTACACATATCTTGCACAAGTCAAACTTGGCATTTAATTAACCTTTCATCCCCCCTAAACATGTCATTTCAACAAAATTCAAATTTGAAATTAGCACATTGGCCAAAACTTCCACATTCCTCATCCTCTCAAATCTTGACAAGTGGCATCTTGTCATTGGCTTATGAATGATCCCACATTCATCAAAATCTCTCACTCTTCCAACTTTGAATCTATAAAATGCAAAGCATTTCTCCAAACACAACACAACACAATTGGGGAAGAACACAATTTGATGCACAATCTTGGCATTTGCATCATCATCTTTCATTTTGGCAATCTTGCTTATCAGGGGGTGGGAAAGGGCATCCTTTCTTCTACATCATGAGGAGCACCACTCCGGCTATGGAATAAAGTTTGGTCATGTTTTCATATGCTTTCGTTTAGCTATCTTTTTTCTATTTATCTAGTTTGCATATTTTAAATATGATTGAATATTTCATAGAAATGTTGAATCTGGTTGTTTTAAACTGACCAACAATCTAATGGTTTTTGTTTGAAGCAATTTTGCGGAATTCGGTGTTTGAGGGTCCAATTAATGGGGTTGAAAAAATTATTTCATAGTCCTCTGGTCCTATGTATTCTCTCTCGATTCCTCTAGGTTTCATAGTCAAAATTTTAAAAATAAATTCTAAAAGTGAGTTTTTGTGGCATGACAACTTTGACAACTTTTTCAATTTTTCTCTTTTGATAGATATTCAATCCTTCTTCAACCTAAGATCTAAAAAACACACACAAGAGGGAAAAAATGTTTGTGTTTTGTGAATGGGGTTTTCCTTGGTCAAACCCCCCTTTGGTAATTAAACCTTGAATTGAAACAATGAAACATGAAAGGAATGATGAATGGACACTTGCTATGTTGCAACTCACCAAACCATTGATTTGAAACCCTTGAAGGATTGAAACTTAGTAGATCTCCCCAACGTCTTGATCTTGGAAGAAGTGGCTTGATTGGATGTTGATCTCAATGCTTGAATTAATACTTGAATGTTTGAAACCTACATCACAATGTTAGCTCCAAAAATATGCATGGACACACATAAACTTTGACATCATGATAGCATCTTGAAATGTTGTTATAGATGACTGATAAATCTACTCTTCAATGCTCTTGACAATAATATTTTCTCATATGAAATTTTCCCTCTTGCTAGATATCTTAGGATTTGAATTTGATAAAAAGACCTTTCTTTTATAGAAAATTTTCTAATTTCTTGAAAATTAAACATTACAAGCCAACACTTAAAACATGAATTTAGGACCATTAGATGCCACCACAAAACATGTTTACAATTTAAATTTGTGATCTTAAGGGAGAGCCATTCACCCAAGGTCGAATGGGTCTTGACCTAAATAATCAGGACCTATTCATTTCAGGGTGTTAAAAATGATAAATGCATTGATTAAATCATATTCCCCTTTCAAAAATTGCAATTAATTAGGCTCGTAGACGTAAAATTTAGGTAATTAGAGGATTAATTAAGTCCAATTTAAATAAGGGACCTAAACATAATGTGAAAATATAAAGGAGTACATTTTTTGACACTACACTGGTTATAATGTATTGTGAGCTAATCCTCACCATGGTTTTTCCCTTTTTGGGTTTTCCACGTAAATATGGTGTTCTTGTGTTCTTTGATGTGATGCATTATTTTTATGTTCCTTTCTATTACTATATCTTGAATTAAATGTTGTGAAATTTATTTTAAGTTAATGAATTTTAGTGAATACTAGTTCACCCCCCCTCTCAATATTTTGGGTGTTCAACATATCTATCATGAACTATGAAAATATCATGTCTTTAATTAATAATATGTTGAGTGAAAATATGAAAAAGACCCTAGATTCCATATCACATGTCTTGGGGGAAATACATAGCTATCATTAATAGTATAACTAGACATTAGATATAGCTCCATTATTAGGAAGGATAAGTTGAACCTAGGAGCTCCATGAGCAACTACAACCCCAACCAAGAGGAAACTAGCATCAACCATAATCTTGACCTATCCATAATGGAACCATTCACTTTATAAACCCACTTGAGTTGTCTTGAGGACACATGGTAATAACAAAATTGAACAAAACCTCATGAGGTAAAGAGCCATCAATATCCTAAAATCTAATGTCTGATTCAAAGTCATTCGACCACTACAAATAACTTCTTATTCAAAATAATGGACTTGAAAATTAGACATTTCTCTAGAATTTCCATCAACCCCACATCATGTGTTATATACATGATATTAGAAATAAAACTAAAGATATTGTCACTCAATAAGTTATTCTATGGAGAATTATTTAAAATTCAAGATTTGATAATACTTTAAAGAGGACCTTCCACCTATGCATTATTTAGAAAGAAAATATTTCTTGTTTAGCACTATCAACCTTACAAAATTTGTACATTCCCTTTTATTCAAATAAAGTGGAACTCACCTATCAAGATATAATTTCATTACCACCCTTTTGAAAAAGATATAAAATTTTTAATTAAATATTCGTAGCTTTTATATTATACATTACATTCAAATAGGAATAAAATATTCACATTTCTTTTAATTTTTGTGATTATTTATCACACTACACTAAATAAAGATATGCGTTCACTAATGATAATTTTAATACTAAAACAAATTCAATCACTAAAATTTACTCAAATGATTAATAAGTGATTTTCCATACAACATAATAACCATAATCAATATGAAGGACACAATATAAAATAATTTACCTAAGACCCACCAACAATGGAGAAAAGAATTCATGGAACATTCAAGCAAATAAAGTACAATTAAAATTAGACATACACCATAATAACCATATTCGATATGATAGACAACAATATAAAAGAAAACATTACTTAAGACCTACCAACAATGGAAAAGAAAGGCATGGCACATTCACACAAATAAAGTACAATTAAAATTAGACATACATTAATAGATAACAACGTAGACGTCTTAGTCTTAATTGAAATATTAGATATTTGAAAATAATAACAGCGAAGAAACCTAAACTTATGACATTGGTATAGGTTTTTTAACCTTAGTTGTAATGTTGTAATATAAGTTTCATCTTGTGTATGTCTTTATGTGGATTCGAAGGTGCATGATGGGTAAAAACTTTCAGTAGTCTTGGATGATCATCTTTATATTAGTGTCCAAAGTGATACAAATCCTTTTAGCTACATGGATTAGAACATTGCACTATTTTGGACGTAGGAATAATTTTAAAAAATTAGATTTTTTTAATTAGAAGCCTTTATACCTTTCCTAAAAAAGACATTAGGCTACCTCAAATGGTGACTTTCGTAGACTTTCAAATGCTAGAATGCCATTAATATCGTACACTTGTAAAGATGATGATTTACTCTCACAAAGATGCCAAATAATAGTGGTTTGTAGCATGTTAATTGTTCATATGGATAATACAAATTTCTCAACATATCTAACATTACTTGAGGGATTGTAAGGGTTATGTCGATATAATAAATTTGATTATTGGGTGGCTACTAATGTATGGAAAGTGATACATCCAAAATTAAATTTAATATTGTGTTATATTTAAATATAATAAAGTCCAATAGTTAATAATACTTTTACATTTAATTTTTATCAAAATGTAATAAATAATTGTTTTAATTTTATTGGTTATAAATTATTTTAAAATGGGTGATTACGAATAATTTGAATACTATATAAATAGTCAAATAATTATTTTATCAATTCTAGATATATGTTCTTTGTGCCCACAAAACATAAAATGATTGTTGAGGAAAAATAAAACATGTGTAACTTATCTCTCTTCTCTAACATGTACAAAATATTCAATAATGTAGGAAAATTGAAACGTCCACAATTAACTTTAACAAATATATAAAAACTATAAAATATTTATTGCTCTACTAAAATATCATAAACTTTAATGATAAGATAGTATATAACAATTTTACATCTCATCTTTATCTAATATGATAAATAATTATCCTTTTTTTTGACTAAAATTTACTGAATGATATTTAAAAATAACCTACATGTAAATAGTCAAATAAACCCTTTTATCGTCCTCGACATCTGTTCTTTGTCATGTCTTGCCCAAATCAAACAAAACAATTGCTTAGAGAAAAGGAGACATCTAATGAGGACTGCTAAGTTCAGATCTGGCATCATGTTGTATGTTTGAACCTTGGGCTTTTTAGTTTGTGGGTTTAGAAATTCCTTCAAAACCTACGAAGATAATTTTGTATGTATTTTATTTGGCAGCCTTGGTACTAAGATGGTTGTAACATTTTGAGCTTTTTCTCTCTGAAATAAAGAACCTATAACCCTGATTTCTTTTTTTCTCTTGATATAAAGAACCTAGGACCCTGATTTGCAAGTTTTGGCTGTAGATTATAAACCAATTCATTCTAAAGAATGTTTATCCCCTATCTGGAAATCTTTTCTCCATAAATCCTCATGTTCAATCAAGTCTAAATAAAACAAACATAAACCTTTTTTATCCGATCTGAGGAGTTAAAATCTTCTTTTTGGTTGCAAACGTATTCATTACATCCTTATGTTCATATATTATGTTACTGTTGTCAGGTTTGGATCTGTAGGCAGCATATATGACAATCTAAGTGTATCTGCTTTGAATGTTATGTCCATGAGTTAGAGATTAGGGTACTTTGACAAAATACAGTTGCATTTGAAACAAATGTTAGGGGAGAAAGCAACAGATAACATAAAAAACACTCATATATTAGGTATGTGAAACAGTAATTTTATAAAGATAATATGATTAATAGAAGGAATATGCGGATTGATTATTCTTTTTCTTATGTTTTCTATTATTCTGATGATAGATCACGGAATGTGATCTGAAAAATTCATATAAATTTTTTAACACAATCAAAATCTAAAAACAACAAAATTGAAAATATTATAGATTGTGAAAATCTCATTACATTATTTTGCCATCATTGACATATACAGGAAGAGCCATAATTCTAGGGTGGACTGATCTACATCCCTCCCATAATTCTCGGGTGGACTGATCTATATCCCTCCCTTTTCCTCGTCATGGTGAGCCCTGCAATTTTCTCCTCCGCATTCGCACTCATCTCGTTCCAAACGCTTCATACGCTCATTCAATATTTTTCTTTCATGTACCACTTCATTATCTGCAAAAATGAAACATACAACAAAACAAAAGAAGACTAAATTCCATATGAACCAGAAGACTTGTGTCCACTCTGCCTCTGAGAATGCCCCCACCTCCTCCATATTCATTGCCTTATATCTATTTGCATAAAATCGAACATAAAAATACCTTTGCGCGCAGGCTTTACTGCAATATTCTTCGGCCCCACAGTCTCCGGCTTTACATGCATGTTATCATTCATTTCTGTGTGCCCACAACCCACGTAACTCACAAATTGCATACGCACTAACAACGATACAGTCGTCCATAATTCATGAGAGAACGAATATATATAGGACGGGGTTAAAGTAGCACATTATGATTGGGCCATATCATTTGTTTTAAACAGCGAATGATCAACGGTAATTTTATACTTTTTATACTAAGAATAGTAAATATTTCTACTATTCTTATGAACTAAAAATTTAGAAACAACCGGGCCAGATATGGTGATCCTGCGTAGGTTCAGGCCGGGTGGGTTTGCAAATATTGTTATTTATTTCACAAGTTCGGACAAGTTCTATCAATGTAATTGAGAGATTGAGGAGGTGACAGACTTTATGAGTTTCGAGGAGAATCATGTCGGCCCGGCGTTTATTATTGGTTTAAGCGATAATACGGATACCAGTAGCCACCCACCTACTCAAGTGACGATACGACACATTAAAATAATAGGAAACACAGTAATAATGGTGAAAGGTGATTGATGACGGAATCTCCACCGTACGTTTTATGTGATTGAGCCTACAGTAACATGATTCCCGAATGGCCCTAAATTTGACGGCCGACCTTGTCAGCGAAACAAGTTTTCCATTACAATTGTTTATTATTATTATTATTTTTAAATATTAAGATTATTGGGTTTAATATTAAGATCATTGGATTAAATTGGTTAAAATATTGAGTTCTAATTGGGACAACCCAAATCAAATTCCAAAGTGACGTATGTAATATGGAATCTTAAGTTGTCTCTTAGTTTTTCATAGTTGGTTTCTAGTGTGGAGGTGGTTTCTAAATAAGTGAATTTCTAAATTGTGACTCTTGATCTTTCCATAGATAGTTTTTAGTGTGATTGCTTGAAATGAGTTGAGATTAGCCTCATGGTTGTGCTTGCAAAAGTGTTAGTCTTATATTGATGCATAATCAACATAAATTAATTAAATGTAATTGAACATCGAAAATATGATAAACCCATTTTGTTGTTTTAGGAAATATTAAAATGATTAGAGTATTTAATTTATGATTAAAAATAAGTGTTTTTAAGATAAGATTGGGAAATTCAAGATTGATGTATGTTCAATTTTTATTTTTATTTTTTTCAATAAAATGCCTGGGAAACTATGTTGAATGTGTGCTCTAATAGAGGATACATTTGTGGATCTATTCCAAATCAAGATTATATATTGGTCGTTTAAGTTCAAATTCATCCCTCCACATAGTGATGCTCTACTCTTTTACTCATACAATGGATAAGTGTACTATATTATTCTTATAGATATGTCGATTAGTAGTATTTATAAATTATACCTCAAAGGGAATTGATTTTTAATGAGGACACAAGCTCTAGTAAATCAACCTTGAAAAATTGTAGAAGGACAAAAACTAGTAGTCAAGTTGCTACTCATTCTAATGCACCAAATCATTGTGTCATTTTTAATTGCTAGATTTAATGGTCTAGAATATCTAATTGTATAATATTTTGATGAGCAGAAGATTACTAGAGTGAATGTATTCAATGTATTTCTCTACTGGCACGTATCATCAAACTACACCAAATATGTGATCAATTAGGTCAATGTGCAAAGGTGAAGGGGGTTAATCAACCAATATTTAAATTTAGATTTTAAAAAGAAAGATGTCAAGTCCACAATTACATGGATTCTCTCATTGTCACAAACATGTCTCAACATGTGGAAATAATCAAACCCATGTTGCTAACATATAACTTGATGTAGATGCACATATAAATGTGATCAATAAATGCCTATTTGAAAGTAAATTTGTACTTTCTTGGTTTGAAATATTTTCGTATTAAATTTATCAAAGGAATGCATCCTAATAAAAATATGTGCATAGTTCAACTTAATAGCACACAAGTAGATTTATATGTTTTTGAATGAAAATTTAAAGACTAACATAATGTTGAAAAGAAAAGAAAGAGTATATTAACACCAAATGTAACAATTGCATGAATATTAAGAACAAATTTTTGACTCAATGCTCAATAATTTCATTCTTACATTTCTTTCAAAAAATAGTGCTCAATGTTTCTCCTTCTCGTACATAATGCTAAAATTATCCATTAAATAGGCACAATAAATGACTTTTAAAGTTAGGGATGAATATATATATATATTAAACACTCAAAATTGTTGGTGTGAACGGGGTATATTGCATAGTAGGTCATTCACTTCTCCACAAATGGCTCACAACTAGTTGTTTCTTAGGTTGAAGTGAGCTAGACACTCTTTCCCAAGATATCATTCCTATGCTTCTCCTTGATTGTTGTATCTCTAGAAAAAAACATTTGCATATTATCTACAACATTGAGTGGGTTGTAAAAATGCCCAATCAACCTAAGCTTGTGCCTAGAATAGGTAGAAGTGTGTAGAAGGATGATGAAAATAGTGAAGATTGATGATGAAGAGAAGGATGAATTGTCATTGGTGGGGGAAATAGATGCAATGAATGCAACTCATGTTGTTTAGAAGTATGTATGTTGGTTTCCTACATATTTACCCCTTATAATTAGTGTAGCATGATTCAACAACTCTTAATACATATATTATTATCAATAAATTACTACAAATTTGATATTATCGATAGAATAATGAGAAAACTAAACTAAAAATAAAATATATTTATCAAGATAAGTAAGAGCATGGCACCAATTCCCTTCTAAACAACCATAAATGTAGGGCGCAACACCACAGCCCTCTCCCCTTACATTATTTATGTAAAGGGAATTTACTCTTGGATAACCAATTTTTATTGGATTATTTTTAAATGAATATAAACATTTTGGTATGAAAGGTGGGTTTACTGTACGAAAAAACAGTAGTAGATATATTTATTAAAATCGGATATAAAAATTGAACCAGTTGCATTACAAAACAGGAAGAATATGCTCACCACCTGTAATACTAAAGAACATTGGCACATAGACGAAGTGCATATGCTATATCTTCTTATCCAACATCAACATTGACGTCGAATCTTTCGAAAAATCGGATATGTCCGTTTATGCCAATGAACTCACAGTGTAAGAGGCAAGCTAGCTTCAACATTGAACTCAATGAAATCCTCTATAAATAATCATGGGTTACTTCTGCACATCACATAAATATATGCTTTCGCACTCTTCCTTCTGAAGGTGTTTTAAATTCCATTGCAGTAAGAGCTTGTAAATTCGATCATTGAGAAAGAGAGAAATGAAGTTTAGCGGAGCCAGCTTAGTGGCGATCTTCCTGGCTTTCATTATTGTGGGAGTGACGCATGCATCCGATCCTGATATCACCTCCGATTTTGTTGTTCCTCTGGGTCACAACTCAACACAGTTAGATGGCAGCTTCTTCACCTTCACGGGATTCAGAGCGGTCGGAAACAACAATTTGGCGGGACAGACAGCAGCCAAAGTGACAAAGGCGGCAATGGCAGAGTTTCCAGCTCTGACAGGGCTGGACGTTTCCATGGCTGTGCTGCAGTTTCCTGCAGGCGGAGTAAACCCTCCTCACATTCACCCTCGCGCTTCTGAACTTCTCCTACTTGTGAATGGATCTCTCCTTGTGGGGTTCATTGACACCACCGGAAAACTCTTCACACAAACCCTTCGTAGAGGCGATTTATTCGTGTTTCCCAAAGGACTCCTCCATTTCCAAAAGAATACATGTAAGTTCGAGAGCACTGCCATTGCTGGATTTGGGAGCGCCAATGCAGGCACTGTGTCACTGCCTTCTGCTCTATTTGCAAGCGGCATACCTGACGATGTTCTGGCCAAATCATTCAAGGCAGACGTCAAAACTATTGAGATCCTCAAGGCTGCCAACAAGCCTAAACCCTGATGAGGTTTCCAGCCTACCAATGCAATTTCAATACTTGTTTTATTGCTTAGTTATGTTTTTGTTTACCTCGCCTTTTTACTACTGTCCATAAATAGTTGTTGTGTCATGGGAATCTGTTGTTTATGTGCGAACCAGGGTCACCTAAACAACTTGAATGTTGACGACAATACAGTCTCTTTAAGCTCTTCTATTTTTCAGACAGTATGTATCAAGAATAAGAATAAATGAAAATTTTATTCACATGAATAACGAGTTGAATATATTTTACTATTAATCAAATTCCCTGTGGTTTGCTTTTCTAAAGTGGTGTTCTGTTTCATTGCTTTTGTCGATATATATCACTGTTCTTTTGGATTTTGCTGTGTATAATTTGTTTGTATCATTATATCACTATAATTTATAGATAGTGTGGTTTTGCCCACATATATCACTATAATTTATGTAATTAATGGTCATTAATTACAATGACAAGGGCTTTCTTTTTTATTTTATATGGTGGTGTTCTATTTCATTGTTTTTGTCAATATATATCACTATAATTTCTATTGGTGATCAGGTCCCACTAGTTCATAACTTCGTGTCAAAAGTGTTTACCCCTTTTTAAAAAAGTTAAAAATAAATAAATAAAAACCATTATCTTTTTGTAATGACAAAATTTACATATCTATGTTACTTTTTAAAATTTTGGAGTTATTTAATGAAATAACAATACAATTTTACTTATCAAGAAATGACACTCATATATAAAGTTGGACTCATTCTCTTATCCTTCACTCATCCCCAACTACACATATTTGAACTTATCTTATTCACATACATTTGCCATAGACTATGCCTATTAACACCCTCATGTCTACGCGTTCCTTCCCCACATTAGATATTATGATTCCTTGTTTGGGGTCAATTTTATGACATGTGGGATCAATCTTACAACATAAAAAGTTCTAAAATTCAAATATTTTTTTATCATACCTTGCATAAAACTAGTGTGAGTTGACTTGATACACATTTACATAATTAATTGGTATGTCCTACCATTTTTAAAGATATTCAATATGCATTCATTCAGCAAAAATACATACCCAAAATTCCTATGCATTGAAAAATAATATTCTTGAAACACTCCACTTCAGAGCATTAAAAATAACACAATTCTATATAAATCATTCTAGGATACTTTTTTGATTAATGATCTTTATTTTTAATAATTTCCATGACCATAAAGTCAATCCAATCAATTCTAGGGGATAAACCATTAAAATCTAAATCTAGGGATCAAATAAAATTATGTAATGGGAAAACCTATGATTAAATTGAGGACAATAAATGATTAATTAACAAGAGAGGGATGAATATTTTACACTTTGGGATCTACCAATCATAAGAGAGTGTTCTTAGAGACTAAACTATAGGAAATACAATTTGACTAGCAAGATGGATTAACCAAAGCTTATGCATATAGAAACTCTTAAGATAGGTTTTTATGGGACATGATTTAATAATTTTTTACTAAACTTGTAGACCAAGGATCCTTTAATATTTTAAACTAACAATAAGATAAGATGGAACATTAGATGTAAAATAAATTTGTAATATAGGATTAATGAAGGAATAAGTAAAGCATAAATTGATAGAACATTGAGTCCATAATTTTTATTTTTATTAGAAATGAATGATTAATAATAATTTATTAATATTGGCATCTTATCTTGTAATGATAGAGGTATTATATATCTAACTAAAGGAATGACAAAATAATTTATAATTTCCCACCTTCTAAAGTTAGAATATTTTGATCTAATATGTGGTTTGCTCAACATTAGTTATCCATTATCAATTAAAATATGCCACATATTAGGTTAAAATATTTAGATTATTATTCAAATATAGGTTAGCAAACTGATGATATAAACATAGTAAGGATAGGTCTAAAAATTTGTTAGGTTCCCTAAAATATTCAATAAACAATAGAGATCTTTAAACTAAAACATTTAAAGTGTGTATATATTAGGTTAGCAAAGAAAAAATATAATCTCCATTACAGTACTTGAGATCAAATTAAGAATCTATTAATTTTTACTCGGAGTTTCAAATGTACTTCTATTCATAATTCTTATAATAAAAAATATAATATTTACTTGTGACTCACATAAGGAATTTAGGGATACATGTAGCACATGGGTTAAACATTCTCGGGGATAGTTTTTATGTTAACTATAATATTGAGATAACTATTTAATATTAATTAGATATTGGGAAAATATTTAGAATTGGTAAAACCTAGTAACAAAAAGGAAAAAATACTACCAAAATGTTAATGAGAGGGACATGGTTTTATAATATTAAAGGTTTAGTGGCCCATAGTTTATGTAATATCACTTGGTGATTTTGTATGAGTTGGTTTCTATAAAATAAACAACATGAGTATTTGTTGAGGTTTTTTGTCATAACATTTTTCTTGTTGGCTAAGGTTGATTCAACATCCCTTATAAATTACATATGTGAGTATAGGAATCGTGTGTTGGCATATATGGTTGCATGATTTTCATTTTCTTGTTCACATGGAGTGCAATTGGGGAGTTTGATGTTTAAAAATCCTTTTATGGAGACTCTATAAATGTGTTATAATAAATTCATTCATGAGATAATATATTAAGTATTCGAGTTCTTTTGTAGGCTAGATTTTTGCATTGTGATATTTTTCATAGGGTATTTTTTTTGTGTCAAAGTGATGGTATTTTTATGTTAATTTACATTGTAGATTATGAATACTTATTTACATATTTTTATCCTTTGAGGTAATATGGGAATGGTTTATCCTTGTAGACTAGTAGAGACCAAACTAGAAAATATCAAAAAACTCCTACCTTTATGAAATAATATGTATAGTTTTGAAACCATTCTAACATTTTGATTCAATATTTTCTCTTATTATGTAATTGCATAATAGACATAAATTAATATCCAAAATTGATTGCTTCCCTTCATTCCTATATA
>VCHN02000990.1:0-26756 GCA_007115665.2 Sequoiadendron giganteum
TCAATGGGAGATATAGGGGATATCGCTGAAACAGGTATTGGAGCTTCAATATGAGGAGACATTTCAGTTAGAATAGTAGAGGTTTCAAGAACCTCTTCTTCTTGCTGATCCAAAACTTGAATCTGTGTTTCCTTAACTTTTTTCCCCTTTAGTGTTTCTTTCTCCAATGGTTCTTCCACAGCCCGGCTAACTCTCAACTTAATCCTGGTACCTGAAGAGGAAGCTCCTTCTTTTGATCTGTCTCTAATCTCTGACTTCAATCCTTTGGGCCCAGCCGAATCATCCTCAGCTCCGATTCTGATTTTTATAGTCTTAACACCTATGCTTTTGAGCCAAATGTTGGTATTTGCTAAGACTGATTGAAACCTATCAAAAACAGAGGTAGATTCCTTCTGAGACCATTGGATTGCAAGAATGGGCACGTTAGCAACCTCTTGTTCTTCATATTCAGGATCTAAAACCTGCCCATCATCAATTACTCCTTCTGGAACTAAGGTCAGATTGAGATCAACAACTTGCTCCACCGTGAGCCTGCAGTAATCCATTCTATAAATATCTTTTTCTGTTCGGAGGTCTGCCCAAATGCCTTCAATGCGGTGCACATGAGTGAAGGCCCTTTTAATTTTATCTTTCATTCTTTTGTAGCCGAATTCCATTCTAGCCTGGAATTTCTTCAACTTTATCTCCTGAAGTTCAGCCTCCATTGCTTTTGCCCTTGAGGAAGTTGTCAAAGAGTACCTCCCAATCATCAATGGATTATGTGATGAAATACTGACTCCAGTCTTATGTTGTGTAGCTTGACGTGCATGCACTGTCATCAATTTCCTTCCCAGCTCCATCAAAATGATCTTATCTATCGGATACCTTGGAAGCATATAAGGTTGGTTTTCAAAACAGCCAACTCTCATGTAAGTGAAGGTAGGGAATTGAAGAAAAAGACAACCATACTCATTCACCTTCCTCCAAGCAGCCTCAAATACCTCCTTGTTCTCCAATGCTTTGTCAAATAAACACATGAGATGACCAAAGAAGGCATCTTGAACCCTTCTATAATGCACCTGACTTTGCCTTAAAGTTAGTTGATCATAATACTCCCATACAAGAACCAATGATCTATCACTTTTAGTAGAAAGGCCTGGAAACTACCTCAATGAAGCTGCTATATAAACCAGATATGAATTCATGTAGAAGGTGAGTGTGGTAGGAACTTGTGCAAGCTGTTCACACAAACTGTCGCTGATTATTTCACCCTAGAAAATTGGATACTGTGCCTTTCTGATAACCACTATGAATTTATACATCCAGCTTTCAAACATATTGGAAACTTTCAACCCCACTATTCTGCTCAGGAGAGTGATCATATCATTAATTTCTTCCTTAAAATTAGACCGATACAATTTGGGTATCCGGGTCACACAAGGTTGTAATTTGAGAAGCCACCTATGATTGATATGCTTAATACAATCATTCTTTTTTTGCTCGTAATGATTATGAGCACTCTTCATTGTGATTTCTGAATATGTAGGAGCATCAGGAACTCTGAAGATTTTGTTGATGGTTTCAGGATCAAGTCTGGTAACCATGTTGCCGTCATTGTCCCTGATGGTTCTAGATTCAATGTCAAAGTGGGATGCACATGCAAGAACAAATTATGGCTCCAGGGCAGCAACAAGAAAAGTAGACACCAGGTGAATATGACTTCTCAGCAACAACTACATATCGTGAGAAGTTGATTTCTCAGCCCTCTTAAGAAACTCAGACATATCAACATGCCCAATTTTTGTGTCCTTGATTTCGTCTATGTTTGAGACCACGTAAGATGGAGAAATCTCATTCTGATACTTATCAAATTTGTATTGCATCTTCTTGTTTGTTGGAGAAGCTGGTTCATTTGTCATTGAGCAGGAATTTGCAAGGCTGTGGTGAAAACCCCATCAGGTTAGAACATCATCAGCATCAACATGTGCAGGCATGGTAAGACTCAAACCCTAGGGTAATGAAACTATTTTCTGAATGATGATGGAGAATGAATGGTAAAGACCAATTCGGATCTTGGTGGCTGATTGCGACTGAAAGCAATGTTTTGTCTTTTTTGGAACAAGAAGTCAAAAAGATTTTCTAACTTGTACTTTGCAGTCAAGTATTGGAAACCCGATTTTAAGGTATTTAGAAGTATTTCGGGTTTTGGAGGACATTTAGCAACTTTTAAAGTTGCAATTCGACTGAAAAATCCCGACTTGTTATTTGATACCAAAAACCCGAATTTGAGCCAAGGCATTATTTTGCGAAAATGGTAGTGAAGATTTGAGGGAAATGAATGTGAATGAATGAGGTGAATTTGGTGAAGACAAGACAAATGGAAGTGAAAAATGGAAAATGGCAATGACATTTTTTTGCTGAGATAATGACATGGAAAAGATGAAAAACGTGTTTTTCAGCACGAACAAGATAAGACTTTTCAAAATGACGTATTGACAAGGAGCTAAATGAAACTGATGCTTCTCAACAGGAAAGGTTAAATACAACGCGTTTTTCACTCAATAGGAGACGTTTGCGAAGAAACGCGTTTTCACCATGAGAACATGACGTTTTCTCATGAATAACTTATTTCTCAGCCACGAATGAGATGCATTTTCAAAGGCAAACAACATTCTTCAATAAAAAGTAAAGACACGTTTTGACAAAAGTGATCACGTTTTTTGTTAAGTGAAATCGCGTTTTTTTCTATAAACAAGAAAATGATTCTTCCTCGGAAAAAAAAAACGTTTCTCATCCAAACGAGTTTTGACAAAAAGAGAATGAGAAAATAAAACGAAAAGAAAGCAAACAACATACCTGCGAATGAGAAGCACAAAAACGGAGAGAAAACCCCAAATGTTTTGCACAATCTTCAACAAAGAAGAGAAAATTAATAATCAAGCTGAGGACACGATTATAGTTACAAAATTTATGAAAGCTCCACAAAAAGAGGTAAGCAATCGAATTTGAACACAAACTCCTCTTGAAATCTGGGCGAACTCTCCAAATCGAGTTTTCCGAGCCAAACAACAATCAAAAATGACAAAAATCGGGTTTTTAAGGTCACTCGGCAACTTTTTTCATTACTCATGAGTAAAGTAGGAACTTCTTACAACTTCAACAATTTTACTTTTGTCAAATAAGTGAAATCGGAACTTTTGGCTTTTTTGGCAATTGTCATTTTGAAAAAATAAGAACTTTTTACAACTTAAACAAAAATCGGACCTTTTTGAGGTTTTGGCAATTTTGCTTTTAACAAAGTAGAAACTTTTTACAACTTAAGCAATTTTAAGGCCTTTTTGAGACTTTAGCAATTTCACTTAAAGCAAAATCGGAACTTTTTGAGGTTTTAGCAATTTTGCCTTAAGACTTGAAACTTCCTATTTTGCTGAGCTGCCTTAAAAACCCGAATTTGACCAAAAACACAAGAAAAATGACTCAAAATTTTACAAAAACGAAAAGGGGAGCTGATGAAAGGATGCCCAAGGGAATCATCAATTGAAATCTAAAGTTTTCTGACCTTGACACCTCATAAAACGTGCTTTTGTTACACCCCGAAATTGTATAGCTACTATTTTAGCAATGCTTAGAGCATTTTGTTTGTAAGGAACATTTTGGATGAATAAAATGTGTTGAACCTCGTTATCAATTTGAGAATCGTTTTACATTTTATGATTGACTCATTCTATGTTTTTGATTGATGTTATTCTTGGATAAAACAATGCATGAAGAAGGATAATTAGTCTTGCTTTTTATAATTGTTTTATATACTGCAAAATGTTGTGAACAAGTAACTGCCGAGATTGTATGTCTATGCTTCCAGGAACAGGAACCATTCCTCCAAGTGGAGGGGAAATATCACTCGGGAGAGGGGCTTGGTCGGGTAACCGGTAAAGTAAATCAATTGAGCATACACACACTCACCTTAGACTGAGTAAACCAAGTCAATTTTGTATGAGTATAAGGTAAGTCATCCATAGCTTGTATGTCTTGCAAGTAGAGGTTTTGTCTACTTTTGTGTGTGAAGTTTATCCTTGTGCTTGATTGTGAGATTATGATCATCATGGTGGTATCATGCTTGGATGTGAACATCAGAAGTAAGCATATAAACACATGTATAGTATATATACGTATCGGTAGGTATAAACATATTGATACAAGCGTAATTGGCTAATGGACTTGTCATACGAATGTATCGATATGATATACATACGTATACGTGTACATAGAGGATTATACTGCAATATATATATATTTATAAGCGTACGTCCGATAATGTGGAATATTAAATATTTGATTTGGAATTTATATATACACATATACATAGATATATATTTTGAAAGTACGCTGACTGACTCGTAGAATATATATATTCGACAATTATATATGTATATGTATATATATTTATATTTGTTAAATATAAATATATTTATATATGTAATTATATATAATATTATTATAGTTATATTAAAATATATATGTATTTTAAATACTCGGGTATTTAAATATTTATATGTTTAATATTTAAAAGAACTACAAAAATATTTATATAATAAAATATTTAAATGTATTTAGCTAATATTAAAAAAACTCTAAAGTGTAAAAATTAAAAGATTAAAATATTTTAATTAGAGTTAATATTATATAGTGAATTTTTGGAGAAATAATACATTATATATGTATATATGAATTTATATATTTTAAATAAATAAGATCTTGAGAAATATAAGACTTAGATTTCTAAAGTCACTTGGTAAATATTATGTAAAATTTACCTAGAGAAAATAAATGATTTAGCTTTCTTAGCCATTTGGTAAAATCGTATAAAGTTTATCATGGGAAAATATATGATTTAAAACATTGGAAGTCACTTGGTGAATATCGAACTTTAAGGAAATAAACTATGTTTTGTAACTCCATTCACCAAAACTTTGAAAGTGAAGAAATACGCCAAGTTTTAATAAAGCAAAGGTCAAAACTTTTATTTGCACCAAACAAAGACCGTTGACGAAAAATGTGCACGAGAAATGAAGCACAAACTGAGGAAGTTGAAAAATGAAAATTATCAAATTTTATCTAAGTCTGGAGATTTCAAGCGCCCTTGTCAAGAAGAGGCGCCCTTGTTTCAATGCCTTAGAAAAATTTTCATCTTGGCAGCCAAAGTCGATGGAAACACGTGTTACGAGGTAAAATTGAAAAATTGATAAAATTTTCTAACACTGCCAGCAATGGGCGCCCCTGAAGGAGAAAGGCGCCCAGCTTTTCAAGAGGCCAAAAGCCAAAATTAGGGTTTCCTTATCCAGGACAATATTGCTCAGAATCATCCTAGCTCCACAACGAATCAGCCGGCATGCTTGTCAGATCATCCAGTCACTGGCAAATTCAAGACGAACAGGAGCCATGGAGAGAGGTATTTTAAAACTCTGAAGATGAAGGGAATGAAATAAAATCTAAGTATGGATAAGATGGGCGCCATACCTCAAGAAGGGCGCCCAAACTTTTGAGATAGCAGATGGTCAAATTTACTGAAGACTTCTCCAGCATGACTTCCTCAGACTGGATCCAGCTCTCCAACGAATCCATCAGCTCGTCCATCAGAGTCAGCAGTCATTAGATATCGCCAGGCAAACAGAGGAGAAAAAGTCTGAGAAATGGTAGAAAGTGGAAAGTAATAGCGAAAATTCAAAAATAAAAACTAACACTGGAAGCTATGGGCGCCCCTGAAGGAGAAGGGCGCCTAGGGTTTAAGGCCACTAGAAGACAGTTTCCGGAAATGAGTGATCCAGAAGACCCCTTCCAGATTCATCTCAGCTATCCAGTGAACTCAATAGCCAGTCAATCTGACAAGTACAACGCCTAGAATAGTAAAATCATCTGAAGGTTAGAAGATAAGCATGAAAAATTGAAGATCATGAAAATGGCTAACATTGGAAGAAATAGGCGCCCTTATCAAGGATAGGCACTTGACATTTTGAAGGGGTAAATGAAGCTTTTAGCAGATGACGTCTCCAAAACAAAGTTGTTAGATATGATTAGGCTCCGCGATGGAAGAATCAGTTCGTCCATTGGACAAATCTAGAGGCCGGGAGACAGAGCTGAAGCAGGGTCAGAAAGTGAACAAAAGTTGAAAATGACAGAAATTTGGCTAAGTCTGGAGAGACTGGGCGCCATACCTCAAGAAGGGCGCCCATTCCTTCATGCCTTAGTTTATTTTTCAAAAGTTTCAAAATTTTCAAGTAAAGAGAAATACGCCTTTCCTCAAGGCATGAATTAGGTTTAGAGTTTCTTCAAGATTAGGGTTTGAGAGGCTGTTTTCAAAGCAAAAACTTATTTAAAGACACCTCTATTATTATTTTTCATATTTTCTTGCAGGTGCCTTCAAAGAGAAACAGAGCAGCAGCTTCAAACCTATGTTTTTCAAGATTCAAGAACCCTAACTTGCTGGTTTCTCATATATTTTCAGATCAACAATCAAAGAAGACCTCCTCTTTCATATTTTCTCATCAAGAACATCAAATTTAAGAAGGAGAAGGCCTATATTATCAAATTTCAGCAAGCTGATCCATTTTTGTTCTATCTTTTGTACAAATTGTTAAAAAATTTCATTCCAAGTTGCAGCAATTGCTTCTATTTTGCATGTCAGGGAAAACTTCATATTCATCCATTTCTAGTCTTCTGGGTCTATGCTAAACCTTCTTCTGGACAAAACCCATACCTCAGCTTTTTCAGAGAAACTAAAAGTTGTTGCTTTTTCAGTCAGAAGCCAGGGTTTTCAAAATCTAATCTACTGGGTCCATTTAGATTATGCTCAAGAACAATACCCAGATGTCAGCTTTTTTCTGCTCTTTTGGGGAAAATTAGGGTTTGTTGCTTTTTCAGTCTCCACTTCATATTTTCGAAAACGGGCAATTTGGGTTGGCTTGTAACGAAATTCTAGTCAAAACCCATATCTCAGAATAAATCTCAAAAATTCGTCTGTTGGAGGAAGAAAAATCAGCAAGCTAAATTTAGAAAGTTTGTCAAATTTGTCTGAACCTAGGCGTGTTTACTGTCAATCTTCAAGTCTTTCAGAATGGAGTACACTCCTGCAGAGTTCAAGACCAAATCAATTCTTTACCACGATTTCATTGAAACAGCTGAAACAGACTTGCATCACATCAAGCCAGTGTTCAATATACGTCCTTTAGAAGATGCAAGCAATACCACCATCAGGCATCTTGCCCATTCAGGCCTTCTTGCAGCAGCATCCATACCTTTCTCAGTACAGAGCTTAGAGTTCATAATTGCTTGCATCAAGCATTACAATCCAGCTACAAGGGAGATACAGTCAGTTGATGGGAGAATCATTTGCAGCCTAAAACCAGATATGATTGAGAAATGCTTCTCCATTCCACCATGGCCTGGAAGCGTCACTATCAACGTGGAAGAATGTGAAAGGATATGGGAAGAACATCAAGATAAATACAGCAAGAAGATTGCACATAGGTGGCTGAAAGAGAAACATTCTACATTGCCAAAGGATGTCGGAAGAGGACAGTTCAAAGAGGAATTCGCCATCATAATAACCCTACTCAATCGAGTCACAGGTCAAGCTGATGCAACAAGGTTTCAGCCTTGGATGTTCTATGTGATACCTCATATAATGAAAAAGACAGAGTTCTATGACTGGCCTACATTGATCAGTGACTGCTTACATCATTAGATAACTGAGTATTTTCATAGACATGCATTTCACATGGTCTCCTACCTAGTCTATTTGGTTGCCTATCAAGGTAAATTCAAAGGGTTAAACACGGAAGGTTCTTTGAACGTTCAACATGTCTACAACTACTATACTCAGCTGGAATTCACTACTACATCACGTCATTACAAAAGGGTGAATGAAGCATTCTTAATTTATACAGTGCGAGACCTGGACAACGAGCTACATGTTTACATCTCATCCATTGGTAGGGCCACAATATTAGAATGGGCAGATTGGTTTATTCAGTTCGCCACTTTCACTTACCTAAGGGTGTACGGTTATTCAGCAGCTCCACTTATGTTATCGAGGTATCCATCAGATGAGGTAGTATGCATGGAATTCTTCAGGCAGATTTCAAATGTTCACACCCGTCTGCATAACAAAAAGAAACCAGCCTTCAACTTTCCTTTCGCTTTAGGCATTTACACATGTAGATCATCCGCAGAAGCTAAACTAATGGGTAATGAATTAGATAAGTTTGGTCTCAAGCCTTTCAGCGAGAGACGATTATATGATCCCCATGGCTTTTATGCGTCTAGACTTGGTCAGAACCTTGCTCATACACCTGCACTTGAAGACTTTTGGGCTAATTGTAGGGATGAGTATGAGGTGCGAAGGCGAAGTCATAGTAGGTTAACCCTTCATCAGATGAAAGATTGCTTATCAGAAGATATTGAAGGGCTGTCAGATGATGATGGGGATGTAATTCTTCCAGCTTATATAAGAAATAAGGTTGAGCAGCAACCTCTTCCACGGGTCAACTGGGCTCATAAAGAATGCATCACAGTGGAAGAAAGGACAAGACAAGTGGTAGAGTACAGTAAGACTTTCTTGATCCTAAAGAAGAGGGAGTCTATTCCAGTAGCAGAGCCGCCAAAGAACCATTCATCTCTTCCCTCTTCTTCAAGAGTGCAATCAAAGAACAAAGAAAAAGTTCAATCTCAAGAGGTCACAAAGGGCAGTAGATCAGCAAAGAGTGCTAAAAGGAGGTTGGATTATATAGGGATTGTTATACACGAGCAGCCTACAGCTGAAATAGAAGTTCCTCAACCAGAGCCCATACTTCAGGAAGAACTGCAACATGATGAACCTTTGATACAAGAAACACTACCATCTCCTAGGTCTTTGCCAATTCACATTGATTTGGAAGACGAGGAGATAGAGGTCAATGTTACAATCACGCCTCCCTTGGATGTTAATAGAAATACTACATCTTGGCTTGAGAGCTCCTTGGGAAGGACAAGAAGAAGACCTTCGTATCAGGTGAATGTTGATGACCTTAGCATATACCAGGAAGCACCCAAGAAGAAGGCCAAGAAACAAATGCATTTTGAAAGGAATCTTGAGGGTGAAATGGTCATGGAGACAGCTACGCCTCTCGAAGACAAAATTAGAGATGAGGTGGATGTTGACGATTTTATCATGGTCAAAGAAAACCTTGGTAAGAGTACTCGACATGCTGATATAAGTTTGTTTAAGATGGTAACAGAAAACATTCAAGAAAGAGTGCAAAAGGATGGAGAAGACAAGGCGGCCCTCAAGGCTGAAAATCGTCAACTCCGATTATGTATATCAAATCTTATCCAAGGCACCTCACAAACAACTCAGTTGCTGCCTCAAGTCTTAGAAACACCAGCTGATCAGCAGCAGTTAAGGCAGTTAGTTATTTGTGGTAAACAAACTAATGAGTGGGTTGAAGAGATCATCAACAGAGGAAAAGAGGTCCTGACACAAGTTTACCAGTTGAGATACAGGGCTCATGATTTACGTCAAGGTATCCAAGATTTTGAACAGCTGATAGCCGAGTTCAAGCCTATGCACGAAATCATAATCGCAGATTTAGAGATGGCTTGTGGCTCTACAATGGCGAGAGAACATAAAAGACAAATCCTAGAGTGGAAAGAATGTCATCTTTTCAAGGAGAACACATATGTCAGAATATCTGAGGAGTTTGCGGCGTATAAACAAAGAGTTGTTGATGCTCTTAGGTTCATCAGAGAAGTAGTTGCAGAAATTCCTTGTCAGTATTGCCTTGAGGATGGTCCCTACATTGGGCTTGATGTAGTCCAAGCTGAGTTTCAGAGCATATTGCATGGCAGCGAGGGCAGTGTTGGAAGAATGATGATGATTTCCATGATGTCAGCAAGGTTCGAGAAAGCGGCCAATGAGAGTGAAGATTTCTTGAAGTCAATTACAAATGGTGAAGAAATCTTGGAAAAGCGGCATTTTGCTATTAATAGCATCAACACTCCTACTTCAGATGAAGTTGCCCGCTTTTTAGCGGATGTGATCGAGCTTTAAATCTGCTTTCTTCTAGAAGCATCTTCCACGCTTTCTTTCTATTCTTGTCTCAAATCTTTTCCATTCTTTGAGGATAGAAAGAAAATATTGTAACAAGTTGTCACGAGTTGGCACTTTCCTTTTTAAAAAGCTTTCTAGGGTTTAGATGTTTTAATCTCTTCTAGATTTAGAAATAAAGCTTGCATGTTGGCAAGCAGTAGTTGTAAAAGCAAGGAGATTTTAGGGTTTCCTACTCCTTTGCTTAGTTATAAATAAGAGCAGTGTTTGCTCATTTTAGTTTAACCGTGCTTGTGATAACAAGACATAAGTGTCATAGTACCTTCTCTTTGTTATCGTTCAGTATTGTTCACTTTGTGTAAGGAGCAAGTTTGCATGCCTCTTTAGCTGCAAATACTTGTTTAGTTCATGTGTTGTGTTGATTATAGTTAGGTTGATCGCATGTTGCAAGCGTGTTGCTACAACTTGCTGTCCCGAAGTTGTAATCCTTGTTCCAGAAACTTGAGTAAATAAAATCTTGAGCGTGCTTTGTCTACCTTGATATAAACATCTCAAGTTTCCGTCTATTTGTTTTGTGCTAGAAATATGAGTAAATAAAATCTTGAGCGTGCGTTGTCTGCCTTGAAATAAAAGTCTCTTATTTCCATAATACTTTTATGATCTCTTTTTCAGCTTGCCATAAAACGTATGTTGAAGAATAGTTTATTTAAGTATCTTTGTCAGAAATCAAACTCGTCCATTTCCAAACTCTCTTGCTCTGCGTTTACTTGAGAGGGTGGAAACGTTTTAAGCGTAGGTTAAGTTGTAGCTGTCTAGTTTCATTAAAGGGAAAACCTCAGCCGCAACATCTAGTGTTCTATAACCTTGTGTTCTCGCAGCTGAACCAAAAAGATAGGCGTAATTAAGTTTAGATTACTTTTCTTTATGCAACTCAGCAAAAGAGGGAGCTTCCCCTCCTAATTCGAAGAGCAGTTTACTGCACATAGCTGTCCGTTTCCAGAACGCATTCCAGAGGTGCGATTTGAAACGCCAACAGTTTTCTGGCGCCCACCGTGGGGTACGAGTTATAGAACTTAAAGAAAGCTTGCGCTTTACAACACGCGTATGACTCTGTGGCGTCCTACTGCTCCAGTTCAACAACCTGATCTTATACCACCAGTTATCCAGCCAAATCTTGAGATAATTGAAGGAGAGCAAGCGGACATTATCAGCAGCCTAAGGAGTTTCATCTTTGAGAAGATGGAGACCCCTGCTCAGTGTAGAGAAGCTGCCAAAGTACTTGACGAAGAAGAAAGGAAAGCCGACATTGCAGCCGAGAGACCTGTATTGCCTGATCTTGCTTGGGATCAGTCAATCCTGGCTTACATAGTCTATACAAGAAGAAGGAGGAATCCTCTCTTTCAAGAAGACATCAACGCTGATCCTTTCGTTCCACATCCCATTCAAGTTGGAGAACCATCCAACGAAGCTCCTGAAATCATCACCATCAAAGAAGAACCTGAAATCAAGTTAGAAGAACCTGCAATTCAGCCGGGAGCAATGGGTGACAACAACGACAACAACAATCGCAATCGGAGGCGAGAGATCCCTTTGCCTTGGGGCAATCAAATTGGACCTTTGGCTTTGGCGGTAAATCACAAACTACCCAAGGGGTCAAGAAAGCACTTCCCATGATTCCATGGAGATGGAACACAACATCCTGACGACCATGTTTCAGCTTTCTCAACTGCTTGTGGTGTCTTGCACGTCGCACATGAAGATGTTGCAGTATGTCTCTTTGTCGATATCCTCAACGGCGCTGCAACAGAATGGTTCCACCACTTAGAACTAGGATGTATTACAAATTGGGTCACCATGGTCGACAAGTTCTTCGCTAGGTTCAAACCCGCGGAAGATAGTCACCGATTGTTCGCCCAACTATCCAACGCGAAGATGGAAGCTCACGAGCCAATGAGAGAATTCGTGGCAAGGTTTAACCGCCTTGTCACACGTATCTCTCATACGCTAGACCCATCACCTGAAATTCTAATGAGCAGTTTTGTTAATGCTCTTCCATCTGAGATAGCCTTCTTCCTCAAGTCGGCTAATAAAACAGAATTAGTAAATGCACAGCAAGGTGCAATAGAGATCGAGGACAACATGATCGCTAGTGGAAAAATGAAAGGCGATTCTATCAGGCCGCTAGTACAAAGTTCTGCTGATCCGCTATTGCAAAAGGTGGCAAATAAAATGACTATTCTCAAGAGGCAGTTACCTAGTCAACCTGCCCCGCCCACACCACTGGCATTACCAGCACCACAACAATATCAAGCTCCACAACAACCATATCAACCAAGGAGGAATAATTTCCAGCCTTTCAACAACTTCAAGCCATGAGGGCCACCTCCACCAAGGCAAGCAGTTGACAATACACAGAATGCTGTGTTTTGCTCCTTTCATGATACCAACGAACATACCGGCTCTTCATGTCCTGAGAATTTGAGAATGACTCAGATCATGGGTTTTGCCGAAACTGCACCAGAATTGAATTTTGTACCTGCTCCTAGTTCGAATGTTTTCTTGCCTCAAACAGACAATTTCGATGGCGACTCTGCAACGGGATACTTAGAAAGCGAACCCGAAGAAGAAGAAGAAGAAGATCCCCGTCATTACTCTCTTGCCGTGAATCCTTAAAATCATATATCTCTTGTGTTTACACGAAATCAACATCAGAAAGCTCAGGAGGAAGAGAGACTAAAGGTACAAAGAGAAAAAGAAAAAGCGAAGGAAGTAGTCCCTATTTCCAAGCCTTCTCAAGAGAATGTAAGTGCTCGAGACTCAAATTTTGATATAGTGGACTCCTTGATGAAGAATAAAGTGCAGATTTCTCAGCTAGAATATCTACAAGATCACCCAGAACAAGTCGACTGACTCCTCAAGTCTGTAAAGAAAGGACCAGCCAAGCAGCCAACATTGCTCGAGTCTTCCGTCCCAGCGGGAGATAAACCCAAGCCCTTCTATATTTCTCTATATATGGGAGGTTACAAATTGAGCAATTGTATCATCGATTCAGGAGCCTCAGACAATATCATGCCGCTTTCAGTGATGAATGCTTTAGGCTTATCATGCACCAGTACAAAGGACAAATGTTACTCACTGGAGTCCAAGTCGGTGCCATTAGTCGGACAGTTGAAAGATGCCCAAGTAAGACTGGCGGCTTGCCCAGAAAAGAAGATTATGATGACCATCCTGATAGCTGACATCCCGGCTAGCTATGGGATGCTGTTAAGTCGAAGTTTCTGCAAGGATCTCGGTGGAGAAATACAAATGGATTGGTCTTCCGCGACCATTCCAATCAAAGAAGGAACTTTCAAGCTAGAACCTGAGCTCAAATCTAGATTTGCAGTGGTGAAATCTCAAGATCCGCAAGCACAAGTCTTATTTCAAGAAACTGGTCTAGGGACTTATGTGTTGTTGGAAGAAATAAATGATGAAGCAGATTAGAACAGTGGACTCATCAAAGGAAGGTTCACAAAAGAAGAAAAAGGAAAGAACAAGATGTACCCCGAAGGAAAATTCATAGAAAATCCAGAAATGTGGACCATGCAATTCGATGGGAGTTGCTCGACTAAGTTGTCATAATTTCTCCGAAGGAAAGCTTGTATCCGTTTGCATATCGCTTGCAATTCGAATGCACAAACAATACAGCTGAATATGAGGCGCTTTTGTTAGGCCTTAAGAATGCCCGAGATATGGGTATTAAGCAACTCAAAGTCGAAGGTGATGCCGAGCTGATCGTCAAACAAGTCAGAGATCAGTATCAAGCAAGAAAAGATCGCCTTAGAAGTTATAAAGATAGGGTCTGGAATGCAATAGACTGGTTCGAAGCTTTTGACATTAAATATCTTCTGCGTGTGGAGAACAGCAAAGCAGATGCTCTCGCAGTTTCTGCTTCTCTTTTCATACCAAATGCTGACTTTCGTTAGAATGCATTTGCCATCGAACTCATACACAGACCTGCAGTTCCTGATAACAACCAAAACTGGCAAGTTTTCAATGATGATGATCACATCAAAGAGTTTCTCACTATGGCAGACAACTTTGAAAGCTTGTTCTTTGAAGGGAGTTCATTCCCTTTTAGAGAATCAGTGACTGAAGATTCTAAAGCGACCAAGTCAAGCATTATCCAGTTGCAAGGAAATCAGATTTCAAAAGAAGAAGTCTCTTTGGAAGATGTTTTTGACAGACAAGACAGACATAAAGATGAGGCTGAGTCTTCCGAAGGAAAGGATTTTATACAGCTAAAAGGAAACAGGATTCCTAAAGGTTTAGTCTCCTTGGAGAATCTGTTTGATAGACATGACAGACGCATCCAAGATCAGAGGGATTCAAGTGATACGCTGATATCACTCGATGAAACATTAGGCGAGGACAAATACGACGTAATGTCCCCTTCTCAGCTGTGACCGTTTCAGTTGACCGTTGGCCTATTCCGGAGACCCGTAGGCTACGCGGATGGTGAAATTAGGGTTTCCTAGTTTTGAGGAGGTTGTTGCTTGAGGTTCGGGATTTTGTTTGCAGATTCCTTCTGGGTTTTCAGAGAGCTTCGCAGTGATGTGTTCAGTTTGGCATTCCGGGCAACTTCGCGAATTTACTATTTTTAGTAAATTCTATTTTTGGCAGTGGACAGTTTGGGTTCAGTTCAGTTGGTCCTCTTCTTCAGTTGGTTCAGCTGGCACTTCAATTCTTGGCTTTGGGCGCATATTTCTTGGAGAGATAAGTATTTTCATTATAATATTATATTTTAATATTATACCCCTTGCCTAGCAATACAACTTTAAGTTGTTTTTAAAAAAAAGGGGAACTTTGAGGGTCTAGGCGTCATGGAGAGATAAGTTATATCTTTTAAATGTCAAATATTGAGATGAAGAAAGGGACGCCTATTTGAGAGAATTGATTTTTTTTATTTTTTTTTAAAAGTGAAATATTTCATTGGTGAAAAAGGATGCCATTCTTTGGAGGGAAAAGGTGAATTTGAAATTAGGGTTTGGGCGCCTTCTGGAAGCTTCTAGATGTTTCTCTCTTGTCTATTTAATCAGGCCTCAGCTCTTCATTTGGGATCTTTTGTCTACTACACCGCTATGCTACTGAATTGTCTTCAAGCACTCGCTTCGAGGAAAGCATTCCTCCTAGCATGGGCTCATCTTCTTGCTTGAAAGATAGCAACTAGTTGAGAGGTTAGCTTGTAATAGGTTTGAATTGCATTTCCAATTGAGTCATTGCATTTTGGGAGTTCTAGTTTACATTTTCTGTCATATTTTGATGTTGCTGAATGTCATTGAGGAATGTAAGATTTGCTCATAGCTCATGAAATAAAAATGCTATCATTCTGGGTATTGAATCTATCAATCTGTTTATGAGGGGCGACCATTCTTGCCAATTTCCAGATTTTATTTGTGTCTCTTTGATTTTATAGAGGAAATTTGCCCTTGCAGCTGGGCCGTACCATCGAAGTACATTGAAGTTTGTGCAAAATAAATAAGGCTTGTTTTGGGTGGTTTAGGGATTGCATCTTGGGCGCCTATATCAGTATAGTAATCTGCATTTGATTTCTCATCAATAGGATGTGTTTAGAGTGAGTTATGTGCATTTTCGTGAGTGATTATGTTGATGTTCTACATTAAATCTGTCAAATCAGTCATACCAGATTTAAGGAAGTTCATTAGTTGTGCGAGGGGTTGATATTCAAAGAGTTTGTGATTGTAGAAGAGGGATCTTATCTTGTTATAGCTTTGGAAGTTCTTATTCTTATGATATTTGGCAAGCTCTCTAATTTGCTGTAAGCTAAACAGTAGTACTATCAGCAATTCATTCCCTTCATTTTGAATTTACATGTAATCCCCACTGAATAAGTGGAAGAGGCTGGCTTGCCGCCTATTTGCTTTCAGTTGAGTAGTTTAGGGACCCTCTGACCATATGCTCGCCATCCATCGGCGCCATTCTTGGTTAGGGTTACATTCTGTCATCATGCATTGATCCTCTGACCATATGCTCGCCATCACTCGGCGCCATTCTTGGTTAGAGTTCCTTCGGTTTGCATTGCATTGATCCTCGACCAATGCTCACACCTTTGCCCACATGTCGGATCACGGTGTACATTACGGTTAGAGTTACTTTCCATAACGTTTTGGTTTGGTATTGCTAACCTTAGCGAAGATTAGATGTTGCGTGTAATCAATTGTGAGAAAAAATATAAAAATTGAGGTGGGATTCATTGCACGACTTGTAAATTTGGGCAACTGTTGTACACCGGAAGAGAGTGAGAAGCTGATCTCCTTATTCAAACAGTATCGGGATGTTTTTGCTTGGTCCTATGAAGATTTAAAAGTCTTCACTCCTATTGAATTGTCTCACACAATTCCTTTGAAACCTGATGCTAAGGCTTTCAGACAGAAATAGAGGCATTACAACCCGCTCGTTCAAGGTACGATCTATGCTGAGATTCAAAAGATGGTTGATGCTAAGATCATTTTTTTGATACATCACTCTACTTGGGTATCAAATATAGTTCCTATGCGAAAGAAGAACGGAGAAATCAGAATCTGTGTCGATTTCAGGAACCTGAATCAGTCTTCTCTGAAGGACAATTACCCACTGTCGATCATGGATCACACCCTACAAACTGTCACTGGATCAGAAATGCTATCTCTACTTGATGGTTTTTCTGGGTACAATCAAATTGCAGTTGCTGAAAATGACCAGTTTAAGACCGCATTCACCACCCCATGGGGAACATTTGCATATGAAAGGATGCCTTTCGGTCTCATTAATGCAGGTGCAACTTTCCAAAGAGCCATGGATTTGGCGTTCAGGGATCTGAAGAATAAAGTCATTGTGGTCTATCTAGATGACCTCACTGTTTTCTCAAAGAAGCGGAAAGATCACTTCTCCCACTTATTAAATGTCTTTGAAAGATGCAGGTATCATCATATCTCTCTAAATCCTAAGAAGTCTATCTTTGCAGTAACTGAAGGCAAGCTCCTCGATCACATCATTTCAAAGGAAGGAACTCGAATTGATCCAAGTCGGGTCGAATCTATCAGAGATTTGTCTCTTCCAACCAGCAAGACAGGAGTTCACTCTTTCTTCGGTAAAGTGAACTTCATACGAAGGTTTGTACCGGATTTCTCTGAATTGACAAAAGAAATATCTGCCATGATGAAGAAGAAGTCCGCTTTCAAGTGGACAGAAGAAGGAAAGAAAGCTTTCGTTGCAATCAAAGAAGCCATTAGCCGAGCACCAGTCTTGGTGCGTCCCGATTTTGGAAAGAATTTTATTCTCTACTGTTATGCATTAGAGCACACTATGTCGGCAATATTAACACAAAAGCTGAATGAAGAGGCAGAATCTCCCATCGCATTCATGAGTAGCAGTTTCAAGGCTAGTGAAACGCACTATTCTCAAATTGAGAAGAACGCGTATGCAGTGGTCAGGGCCGTCAAAAATTTCAGGTTCTACATCCTGAACTCCCACACAATAGTCTATGTCACCGATCCAGCAGTGAAAAGTGTGTTAACACAACAAGAGATGGGCTCTAAGAGAGGCAACTGGGTTGCAAAGGTTCAAGAGTACGACTTGGAGATTCAACCAACCAAACTCATACGTGGGAGAGGTTTGTGTCAACTAATAGCTGAAGATGGCGATAAGAAGCTCCAAGAGGAGGTCATACCAAAGCTTGAACCTGAAGAAAAAGAAGATCTTCCTATGGTTCTACTAATAGAATCCGTAGGAGAATGGTTTACAGAGATTTGGTACTACCTGACATATGGTGATTGTCCACATCACTTGGATAAACAACAAAGGAGGACGTTAAGGTTGAAGGCCCAGAATTATGTCATAACGAACAATGTTCTATACAAGCGCGGGCTTGATGGAACATTCCTGTTGTGCGTCACCAAAGACCAACAACGGCGTTTGTTGGAATCTTTTCATGATCAAGCTTGTGGAGGTCACTTTTCTTCGAGAGTGACAGCTTTTAAAATTTTGCGAGCACAGTTCTTTTGGCCGACTATGTTCCGCGACGCATACGAATGGGTGCACAAATGCTAGTTGTGTCAGCAGTTTGTTGGTATGACGAAGTTGGCAGCCATTCCTCTCAGGCCAATTATTATAGATGCTCCGTTTCAGCAATGGGGCCTAGATTTTGTTGGTCCTATCAACCCACGGTCTACTAAAGGTCATATCTATGTCCTTACAACTACAGATTACTTCACTAAATGGGTTGAGGCTATTCCGACTAAGCGAGCTACTTCTGAGGTAGTGTGTGACTTCTTAAAGGAGAATATTGTTTCACGCTTTGGAGTGCCTCGCAAGATTGTGACTGATAACGCATCATGTTTCTCATCAGAGGAGCTATTAGAGTTCTATTTTGATCACGACATCACATTAGCTCATTCATCAAATTATTACCCACAGGGTAATGGATAGGCCGAGTCATCAAATAAGAACATAGTCACAATAGTGCGCAAGTTAGTTGATGCTAATCAGCGAGCTTGGCACAAGAAACTTTATGATGCTCTTTGGGCTGATCGAATCACTCCCAAAAGGGCTATTGGTACTTCACCTTTCATCATCATATATGGTGCAGAAGCTATGTTACCCATCACGCTTGAGTTGTCTGCTTTACAGCTGGCGACCGCCGTAGAAGATGGAGAGTTTGCAAATCCAATTGAAAAGCGCATCATGCTCCTAACAAAGCTTCAAGAAGAAAGAGTGGAGGTGGTAGACAGAATCACCCAACATCAGGAACGGGTGAAGAAAATTTTCGACAAGAAAGCTTGTCAGCAAGATTTCGAGGTCGGTGATCAAGTCCTACTGTGGGATAAGAGACATGAGCCCATGGGAATGCACGGAAAATTTGATTCCTTGTGGCTGGGGCCGTTCAAGATCCACAAGTTCGTTGGGGAGAATACCTACATTCTCTCGCACTTAGATGGGAGACTCCTGCTGCTGCCTCACAGTGGACAGTACCTGAAGCACTTTATCTCTTCGGAGGTGGAGTGAAATTTCTGTAAATAATCTTTTTATGCTGTAGTAATGTGTTTCCCCTTTCTGTAATTTTTCCCTTCGTAGTGTTGTGTTTCCCTTTCACGTAACAGTTTAGTCGTGTTTTAGGTGATTAAGAGTCTTCTTTTAGGTGATTTCTAGGAAAGTCCAACTCTTAGGTGATATTAGGAAGTCCGGTCACAGGTGACTTACGGAAAGTTTTGCAAATAGGTGATTAGGATGTTATGCTGACTCCGCTACCCAATGGACAAGACACTGGTCAAGTCTGAAATACAGAGATTCTATGGTTCTCCTATGCCGAAAGTATCCGGCATGGTCCCCAGACGGAGCCTATATTGTACCCCAAATTAAAATTTTCGCTACACTTAAGCATTTTGAAGAATTGAGTCAAGATACTGTTAAATCTGTCAGAAAAAGTCAAAACGGGGGTCTGCATGTCTTGCATGGGGGTCATAAACTTTAAATTTTGTAAATTTGACAATCTGGGTCAGTCTAAAAAGATCAAACCTACAATACCCAGACTTCAGTTTTTCATCCCTAAATTTTAGGAAAATTTCTATTTTTAGCAGTTTTCTAAAAATAGAAACTTTTTTTGGGTTTTTTTGGGTTTCTTACGAAATGGATACTTGTAAAATTTTCTAAAAATAGAAAATTTCTAAAAATAGAAAGTTTGGCCGTTAGGGTTAAGACTGATTTTGATTGGCTTAAAATACTTCCTCATCAGACTGGTAAAGTCAGAATCACAAAAAGGTCAGTTTTCCTCTACTGGGTCTATTCTGCTTTTTTAGAAGCTGCTTCGGAGATCCAAGGTCATTCATGGAAGTCAGTCAGCTGCCAGGTGTCAGAATCAAGAATTCAGGCGTCAAACAGAGACTGTCGGTGAACAATGTGCACGAGAAACGAAGAACAAGCTGAGGAAGTTGAAAAATGAAAAATGTCAAATTTTATCTAAGTTTGGAGATTTCAGGCGCCCCTATCAAGAAGAGGCGCCCATGTTTCCATGCCTTAGAAATTTTTTCATCTTGACAGCCGAAGTTAATGGAAACACGTGTTACGAGGTATAAGTTGAAAAACTGATAAAATTTTCTAACACTGCCAACCATGGGTGCCCCTGAAGGAGAAAGGCGCCTAGCTTTTCAAGAGGCCAAAAGCCAAAATTAGGTTTTCCTTATCCAGGACAATGTTGCTCAGATTCATCCTAGCTTCGCTATGAATCAGTTAGTATGCTCATTAGATCATCCAGTCACTGGCAAATTCAAGACGAACAGGAGTCACAGAAAGAGATATTTTGAAGATTGAAGACGAATAACATAGAAGAAAATCTAACTCTGGAGAAGCTGGGCGCCATACTTCAAGAAGGGCGTCCAAACTTTTGAGTTAGCAGATGGTCAAATTTGCTGAAGACTTCTCCAACATGACTTCGTCAGACTGGATCCAGCTCTCCAATGAATCCGTCAGCTCACTCGTCAGAGTCAACAGTCATCAAATATCGCCAGGCAAATAGAGGAGAAAAGGTGTGAGAAATGGCGAAAAGTGGAAAGCGACAGTGAAAATTCAAAAATAAAAACTAACACTGGAAGCTATGGGCGCCCCTGAAGGAGAAGGGCGCCTAGGGTTTAAGGCCACCAGAAGTTAGTTTCCGGAAAAGAGTGATCCAAAAGACCCTTCCCAAATTCATCTCAGTTGTCCAGTGAACTCAATAGCCAGTCAATCTGACAAGCACAACACCTGGAATAGTGAAATCATCTGAAGGTCAGAAGACAAGCATAAAAATTGAAGATCATGAAAATGGCTAACACTAGAAGAAATGGTTGCCCTTATCAAGGATAGGCACCTGACATTTCGAAGGGGTAAATGAAGCTTTTAGCAAATGACATCTCCAGAACAAAGTTGTTAGATATGATCAGGCTCCGCGATGGAAGAATCAATTCCTTCATCGGACAAATCTAGAGGCCGGGAGACAAAGCTGAAGCAAGGTCAGAAAGTGAGCAAAAAATTGAAAATGATAGAAATTCGGCAAAGTCTAGGGAGACTGGGCGCCATACCTCAAGAAGGGCGCCCATTCCTTCATGCCTTAGTTTATTTTTCGAAAGTTTCAAGATTTTCAAGAGAAGAGAAATATGCCTTTTCTCAAGGCATGAATTAAGTTTAGGGTTTCTTCAAGATTAGGGTTTGAGAAGCTGTTTTCAAAGCAAAAAACTTATTTAAGGACACCTCTATGTATTATTTTTTATATTTTCTTGCAGGTGCCTTCAAAGAGAAATAGAGCAGCAGCTTCAAACCTATGTTTTTCAAGATTCAAAAACCCTAACTTGCTGGTTTCTCATAAATTTTCAGATCAGCAATCAAAAAAGACCTCTTTCATATTTTCTCATCAAGAACATCAAATTTGTGAAGAGGAAGGCCTATATTATCAAATTTTAGCAAGCTGATCCATTTTTGTTCTATCTTCTGGACAAATTGATTGAAGATTTCTCTTTAGGTCGCAGCAATTGCTTCTATTTTGCATGTCAGCGAAAACTTCATATTCATCCATTTCTAGTCTTCTGGGTCTATGCTAAACCTTCTTCTGGACAAAACCCATACCTTAGCTTTTTCAGAGAAACTAAAAGTTGTTGCTTTTTCAGTCAGAAGTCAGGGTTTTCAAAATCTAATCTACTGGGTCCATTCAGATTATGCTTAAGAACAATACCCAGATGTCAACTTTTTTCTGCTTTTTTGGGGAAAATTAGGGTTTGCTGCTTTTTCAGTCTCCACTTCATATATTCAAAAATGAACGATCTGTGTTGGCATGTAACAAAATTCTAGTCAAAACCCATATCTCAGAATAAATCTCAACAATTCGTCTGTTGGAGAAAGAAAAATCAGCAAGCTAAATTTAGAAAGTTTGCCAAAATTTGTCTGAACCTAGGCGTGTTTACTGTCAATCTTCAAATCTCTCAGAATGGAATACACTCCTACAGAGTTTAAGACCAATCAGTTCTTTACCACGATTTCATTGAAACAGCCGAGACAGACTTGCATCACATCAAGCCAGTGTTCAATATACGTCCTTTAGAAGATGCAGGCAATACCACCATCAGGCATCTCGCCCATTCAGGCCTTCTTGCAGCAACATCCATACCTTTCTCAGTACAGAGCTTAGAATTCATAATTGCTTGCATCAAGCATTACAATCTAGCTACAAGGGAGATACAGTCAGTTGATGGGAGAATCATTTGCAGCCTAAAACCAGATATGATCGAAAAATGCTTCTCCATTCCACCATGGCCTGGAAGCGTCACTATCAACGTGGAAGAATGTGAAAGGATATGGGAAGAACATCAAGATAAATACAGCAAGAAGATTGCACATAGGTGGCTGAAAGAGAAACATTCTACATTGCCAAAGGATGTCGGAAGAGGACAGTTCAAAGAGGAATTCGCCATCATAATAACCCTACTCAATCGAGTCACAGGTCAAGCAGATGCAACAAGGTTTCAGCCTTGGATGTTCTATGTGATACCTCATATAATGAAAAAGACAGAGTTCTATGACTAGCCTACATTGATCAGTGACTGCTTACATCATCAGATAACTGAGTATTTTCATAGACATGCATTTCACATGGTCTCCTACCTAGTCTATTTGGTTGCCTATCAAGGTAAATTCAGAGGGTTAAACACGGAGGGTTCTTTGAACGTTCAACATGTCTACAACTACTATACTCAGCTGGAATTCACTACTGCATCACGTCATTACAAAAGGGTGGATGAAGCATTCTTGATTTATACAGTGCGGGACCTGGACAACGAGCTACATGTTCGCATCCCATCCATTGCCAGGGCTGCAATATCAGAATGGGCAGATTGGTTTATTCAGTTCGCCACTTTCACTTACCTAAGGGTGTACGGTTATTCAGGAGCTCCACTCATGTTACCGAGGTATCCATCAGATGAGGTAGTATGCATGGAATTCTTCAGGCAGATTTCAAATGTTCACACCCGTTTGCGTAACAAAAAGAAACCGGCCTTCAACTTTCCTTTCGCTTTAGGCATTTACACATGTAGATCATCCGCAGAAGCTAAACTAATGGGTAACGAGTTAGAGAAGTTTGGTCTCAAGCCTTTCAGCGAGAGACGATTATATGATCCCCATGGCTTCTATGCATCTAGACTTGGTCAGAACCTTGCTCATACACCCGCACTTGAAGACTTTTGGGCTAATTGCAGGGATGAGTATGAGGTGCGAAGGCGAAGTCATAGTAGGTTAACCCTTCATCAGATGAAAGATTGCTTATCAGAAGATATTGAAGGGTTGTCAGTTGATGATGGGGATGTAATTCTTCCAGCTTATATGAGAAATAAGGTTGAGCATCAACCTCTTCCACAGGTCAACTGGGCTCATAAAGAATGCATCACAGTGGAAGAAAGGACAAGACAAGTGGTGGAGTACAGTAAAACTTTCTTGATTCTAAAGAAAAAGGAGTCTATTCCAGTAGTAGAGCCGCCAAAAAAACATTCATCTCTTCCCTCTTCTTCAAGAGTGCAACCAAAGAACAAAGAAAAAGTTCAGTCTCAAGAGGTCACAAAGGGCAGTAGATCAGCAAAGAGTGCTAAAAGGAGGTTGGATTATATAGGGATTGTTATACAGGAGCAGCCTACAGCTAAAACAGAAGTTCCTCAACCAGAGCCCATACTTCAGGAAGAAGTGCAACATGATGAACCTTTGATACAAGAAACACTACCATCTCCTAGGTCTTTGCCAATTCACATTGATTTGGAAGACGAGGAGATAGAGGCCAATGTTACAATTACTCCTCCCTTGGATGTTAATAGAAATACTACATCTTGGCTTGAGAGCTCCTTGGGAAGGACAAGAAGAAGGCCTTCGTATCAGGTGAATGTTGATGACCTTAGCATATACCAAGAAGCACCCAAGAAGAAGGCCAAGAAACAAATGCATTTTGAGAGGAATCTCGAAGGTGAAATGGTCATGGAGACAGCTACGCCTCTTGAAGACAAAATCAGAGATGAGGTGGATGTTGACGATTTTATCATGGTCAAAGCAAACCTTGGTAGAAGTACTCGACATGCTGATATAAGTTTGTTTAAGATGGTAACAAAAAATATTCAAGAAAGAGTGCAAAAGGATGGAGAAGACAAGGCAGCCCTCAAGGTTGAAAATCGCCAACTCCGATTATGTATATCAAATCTTATCCAAGGCACCTCACAAACAACTCAGTTGCTGCCTCAAGTCTTAGAAACACCAGCTGATCAACAGCAATTAAGGCAGTTAGTTATTTGTGGTAAACAAACTAATGAGTGGGTTGAAGAGATCATCAACAGAGGAAAAGCGGTCTTGATACAAGTCTTCCAGTTGAGATACAAGGCTCATGATTTACGTCAAGGTATCCAGGATTTTGAACAGCTGATAGCCGAGTTCAAGCCTATGCACGAAATCATAATTGCAGATTTAGAGATGGCTTGTGGCTCTACAATGGCGAGAGAACATAAATGACAAATCCTGGAGTGGAAAGAAAGTCATCTTTTCAAGGTGAACACATATATCAGAATATCTAAGGAGTTTGCAGCGTATAAACAAAGAGTTGTTGATGCTCTTAGGTTCATCAGAGAAGTAGTTGCAGCAATTCCTTGTCAGTATTGCCTTGAGGATGGTTCCTACATTGGGCTTGATGTAGTCCAAGCTGAGTTTCAAAGCATTTTGCATGGCAGCGAGGGCAGTGTTGGGAGAATGATGATGATTTCCATGATGTCAGCAAGGCTCGAGAAAGCGGCCAATGAGAGAAGATTTTTGGAAATCAATTACAAATGGTGAAAAAATATTGGAAAAGCGGCATTTTGCTATTAATAGCATCAACACTCCTACTTCAGATGAAGTTGCCCGCTTTTTAGCGGATGTGATCGAGCTTTAAATCTGCTTTCTTCTAGAAGCATCTTCCACGCTTTCTTTCTATTCTTGTCTCAAATCTTTTCCATTCTTTGAGGATAGAAAGAAAATATTGTAACAAGTTGTCACAAGTTGGCACTTTCCTTTTTAATAAGCTTTTTAGGGTTTAGATGTTTTAATCTCTTCTAGATTTAGAAATAAAGCTTGCATGTTGGCAAGTAGTAGTTGTAAAAGCAAGGAGATTTTAGGGTTTCCTACTCCTCTGCTTAGTTATAAATAAGAGCAGTGTTTGCTCATTTTAGTGGAACCGTGCTTGTGATAACAAGACATAAGTGTCATAGTACCTTCTCTTTGTTATCGTTCAGTATTGTTCACTTTGTGTAAAGAGCAAGTTCGCATGCCTCTTTAGCTGCAAATACTTGATTAGTTCATGTGTTGTGTTGATTATAGTTAGGTTGATCGCATGTTGCAAGCGTGTTGCTACAATTTGCTGTCCCGAAGTTGTAATCCTCGTTCCAGAAACTTGAGTAAATAAAATCTTGAGCGTGCTTTGTCTACCTTGATATAAACATCTCAAATTTCCGTCTATTTGTTTTGTGCTTGAAATATGAGTAAATAAAATCTTGAGCGTGCGCTGTCTGCCTTGAAATAAAAGTCTCTTATTTCCGTAATACTTTTATGATCTCTTTTTCAGCTTGCCATAAAACGTGTGTTGAAGAATAGTTTATTTAAGTATATTTGTCAGAAATCATACTCGTCCATTTCCAAACTCTCTTGCTCTGCGTTTACTTGAGAGGGTGGAAACGTTTTAAGCGTAGGTTAAGTTGTAGCTGTCTAGTTTCATTGAAGGGAAAACTTCAGCCGCAACATCTAGTGTTCTATAAACTTGTGTTCTCACAGCTGAACCAAAAAGATAGGCGTAATTAAGTTTATATTACTTTTCTTTATGCAACTCAGCAAAAGAGGGAGCTTCCCCTCTTAATTCGAAGAGCAGTTTATTGCAGATAGCTGTCCGTTTCCAGAACGCATTCTAGAGGTGCGATTTGAAACACCAAGAAGTATATATATATATGTTTATATAATTATTCCTTCCTTATTCATATATATTCTTTATTTATTGAATATTATTCATTAGAAAATTTATCTATATCTATGCATATATACCTCTATGCCTATATATATATATATATATATTAAATGACTATATTCCAATGCATAACAATCATTGTCGCTGCTGTTCTAAATTGCAGATTGTATTTCTCAATGTTTTTCTCTCCCTTCCTTATTTTCCTTCCTTCTATTTATACCATTCAAGGTAGGTGACTCATGGGGGGAATGTATTGTTTGGTGAAAGAAGTGACTTTTCATAAAATACATCCCTTTGTTAGATTTAATTGCTGCCTTTATTATCACAATAATATCTATTTTTAAAATAATATATTATTACTATAATTATGATATTTCAGATTTCTATTTATTTTATTATTTTATTTTGATGTTTTATTGAACATATTTTAACATTAAAGTATAATAATAAAACAATTTGCTAATATATTATTATTATGTTATTCTAATGTATTACAATTTTTGATGTGTAATGATTATATTATTTATTTATTATTATTATTTTTGATATTAATTTATTTAATAATAGAATGTAATAACAATAATTTGCCTATATATTATTATTATATTTGTTATTTCATATTTATATATTTTTATATTGATATGATACACATTTATTTTATATTTTAATATTAAT
>VCHN02003122.1:0-14952 GCA_007115665.2 Sequoiadendron giganteum
TTGTTTCAATTTGATTTTGACTGGGTGTTAGTCGTTTAGTTGCTTTGGATGCTACATTATATTATGTATGTATGTCATTGATGTTATGTTAGTTGATATACGCTATAGATGATACATTTGAAATTATGATCATCAGGTTATGTTCTTATGATGATATTATGATGGATATGTGTGTTTTATGGTTATGTTGTTTCTAAATGTTAATGATGATTATTATGATGTATTGATGTTTACGATGTTATGATGCATGTCAATCCTAGTGAAGACTTGATAGTGTAGCATTACTCACTTGTGAGTACCCTACTACGTTGTGACTCTTCTTCACGGTGTGCTTTCCAATATATGTGTTAATATGGTTGACAGTGTCATTTGATCCAATTTGCACGTACATGCATCAACTCCACTTGCTTTGTCAAGTTTGGGCGTGCCAAGACCCAATGGAAATATGTTAATGGGAGATAATGTTTGGTCCTCTATCATAAGCCATTGTTCTTGATTGAACATGTACTTGTTCGCTACCCATTTTGGTTGATGTCTGTCCCATCATGTAGTTTGTAATTTTGTCATGTCATTCATATAATTGTCATGTTAGAGATTGAATTGTTTAAATTAGATAAATGATTTGATCTTGAGCATTTGATTTTATTGTGATGTAATTTCGATGTTAGACTAGATAATTATGTTTAAGATTACTTTATAATTAAAGTTTGATTAAATATTCAAAAGGTTTAATTAATTAAATTAATAAAGTAAAATATTAATTTAATATTATTGCTTTTTGATTGTGCAACTTAAATGTTATTCAAATAGATATTTTTAAAAGAGTTGTTTTCAAGAAATTTTGTAAAATATCTATGAATTTGAACATCTTGTCAAGAAATTGTTAACTTGTTCATTTAATTAGTTTTAACTGCTTGATCAATTTTGATGTCATGGAAACTATCAGTTAAGTTTCATGATTGCAATTTAATGGAAATTGAATAAAGGAAAAGGTCATGGAATATTTTGGGGACTAAAATTGGTTTTTCTCTGAAAATTTGTTTCACGGTAATATTTTGGAAGAAGATTTTTGGTTTCTCTGTGATTTTGGTTTGGACAACATTGAAGGTTGTGATTCTCAAAGGTTTTGATCATGCTAGGAAAGATACGTTGTCTAAATTTTTGTGTTTGGCTTCATCGTTTGTCAGAATTCAAAGGAGAACGCCAAGTTTTCTTTGGTATTTTCTTTGTATTAGAATTCAAATCTTTTAAATGATGTCATTAGATTTGATTTACTTCATGCTGAATCTGAATACTATGAAACCTGCACAAACAATAGAAAACAAAAATGTTAATGATTAGTTTGTTTAAATCATAAAGAAACTTCATAGCATCTTAAGTTTAATAATTGGAAGTAGTTTGTGGAGAAAATTATACTCTATGTTGTGAATGGGGTTTTGTTACCAACAATAATGTTATTATTCGCATTTCATTCCTTTTACCAGGTTGTGCGACTATCTTTATGTTGTTCTTTTTCATCACTTGTGTTAGACAATTTTCCTGGTGATGTCGACATAATTTACCTCTGATAGTTCCTTTCTTAATCCATATGATTGACCTTGTTTATTCTTGCATGTGAAACCCTTGAACAATGATTTTATGAGTGCGGCCTACCTTCTTTTCATTCCCACCTATGTTGTTTTCAAATTCAGCTTGCATGTTGCCAGCACTACATCTATATATATTTCCATCATTCATTTTATGTCAGATTTTTATGGAATCCTTTGTTTTCCTTCTATCGGTCATCGTCTTTTTACCAAATTATAGGAATTCCTGGAGAGGCGCTTTCATCTTTTACTTCTATAAATTTGGTTAGCCTGGTATGTTGGTAGGACTTCTAAATTTCTAATGTTAAGATTGGTTGGTATTGTGGTCTCATCCTTCATCTAAGTCCTCTGTGACTAAGCCTTGAAGGAATTCACATCTTTACAGAATGCATGCATTGAATACTTACTTTTCTTTTCAATTCCTTTTATCCAAATCGAAATTCTATGCTTATCATTGACCAACTTTCATTATGACTCTGCAAATTTCCTATGGCATTCCCAATGCGTGTTCTTGCTAAGATTTGCATAGGTTTTAGACTATTTAGATGAATGTAAACATTTACTACTACTCCTGTATTGCACTATTCTCCTCGGTGCATGAAAATTAAACTTCAGTTCTATTTTAATAACTCTGAATGCATGTATTTTGTTTATGTATCAGGGAAGTAAAAGTTTGGTTAGAATACTTTAGTTGCCATCAGTAAAATAGATTGATGCGTTCCCTGAAGTTGATTATTTTCCTTTGCTTATTATTTCTTCTGGTTTCTTCATTTCACCAGTTGCTTTGCTGAGTCAGTGGCCTTCAATTTCCTAATTTATAAATTTATTTTTATCTCTTAGAAGTTTCATCACTGCATGAAACTGTTGCATGCTCAACCAAACGTTATCTTGCATGGCGCGACCCTTATCTGTTGATATCTTTGTGACGTCCAACAATCTTGGTGTGCATGTGTAGAATTTGAAAGATAGAGAATTTGAAAGATAGATTGTTATATTTTAATTGAAGTATGGATAGATTAAGTTTAATTTTATAATTTAATATTATCGTAAGAATAGGTATAAGAATATGTTTATATTTTAAAGGAAATAAAGTGTTATTTGCTAGGGATGAGAATATAGACAGTTTGTATAACAAACTTGGAAGTGCAATGCTTTTATCAAAAAAATAGAGGCAATGCCCCTTGTATTGTGGCTTGGATCCTTGATTTTCCCTCCTCCTCCCGTGGTCAATCACCTTCTCAGGGCCGGAAGCGGAGTGACTCTACACAATCCCGCTCCCAACCTCCTGCTCGGCGAGATTCTTGACCTCCCAAGCGGGCTCGTTCTCCTCCGCCGCGTTCTGGTCAGGGCTGGCACTCTAGTGGTGCTACGGGGAGTGGTGATGGCAGTTTTGGGTGGCCCTCGGATGCTTTGCCTACTTTTGGCTCAGGCTGGCCTACCAGTGGAAATTTTTTTCCACGGCTGGCTCTTTCAATCTCGCCTCGGCGCGAGGAAAAAGAAAAAGAAAAAGATGAAAATAAAGTTGATGATGGTTGGCGTGCACCTCCTAACGTCACTCCAAACCCCACTGATGTATGGGGGAAAAATCTGGATGATAAGGATCCCCCAGGATTTACTGGCACTGCCTTGGCCGCTTAATTTTATTTTCTATTATTGGACTTCTGGGCTAGGCCCATGTGATTGATATTTTAGATTTTCTGGGCTCTGCCCATGTGACATTCGGGGTGTGCCTTTTCACCACCCGCCCATTTTTTGTGAATTTGTAATTATATCTTTATATTAATATAGATATCTGCCTATTCATTAAAATAAAAAATAAAAAAATGTTATTAGTATTTATATATATAAATATATATCTATATTTACAAGTTTTGTTGGAATTTGTTAATGAAAAAGGGTATATAAATAATAGAATTAAGAATAATTTTATTTATAATTATGGATTGAGGTAAATGGGATATATATACAAATATATATACATATATTTGAATTAGTTTGATTGACATCTGTACTTTAGTCTTTATTGAATGTAGTGGATTTGTTTTTATTTCTAATATAGTAGGAATATTGATTTATTTGTTTAATAGAACAAAATAAATATGACATTTTAATTATGTCAATGATTATCATGTATTAATATCTAGTTCAAGAAGATTGACGAATGTTTATGTTAGGAATTTGATATCTATACATACATACATATATATATATATATATATATATATATATATATATATATATATATATATATATATATATATGAATGTTTATAGATATTTGTGCTTGTTATATTATATCTAGAAATATTGTATTGGAATTTTGGAAATTGATCTATGTTTATAATTATTTGATTATGTGGATGAATGCATTGAAGGACTTAGTAAATGATCGTATTGGGAAACTAAATAAATGAAATTAATTATTATTTGTAGATAATAGAAGGTGATACCTTGTTTATAGTCTTCCAGAGGCTAGGGAACGTTATTTGCATTCTAATGCATTTGATGCTTGGTTATTGTTGTTCTTTTGCAATAACTTGATTTTTGAATTGGCCAATGCACGTTGTCTTATCATAAGATGGTATTTGGTTATTTTGAGATTTACGTCTTAGTGGAGATGTGTATATTCATGTTTTGTTTCTGTGCATGATGGTTGTTCCGTGTTTTTTCAGAAAAAAATTGTTTTGTATATAGGAGGAGTGGCTTTCATTAGGGGCCCAAAACCCTAAGAGGTTGTCAGGGTAACCTATCAAAAGTAGTTAATCAAGTGAAAAAAATAAACTTAATATGTTAGGGGTTGGGTAGTAATCATTAATCAACTTAGATAATTATTTTTCCTCACCTTGTACTTTAATGCTTGTTTAGGTTAAGGTAGGTTGAGATGGCCTGGAATGGGTACTTGATCACTTTGTCTTCTTGAAAAGTGTTTCAATACCACAAAAGTTTGTTTAGGGGCCGACAATCGGTATAGGTTGCCAGGGTAACTCAAGACGAGAGCCTGTAATCTAGGAAGATTCTACAGGGTAACCTAGTACGACTTTGTGATTACACTCCTATCCTTGTACATGTTTGTGGTATCTTATGTAAATTCACTTGTGATTATGTTGTTGCCTCTGGGAGTTTTTCAGTTGTCTCATGGTTTTGATGTTGTTATGTTGTCATGTGTATGTCAATCATGCAATGTGTGTTTTATCTTCTTGTGTGTCTATTTTACTTGTGGACTTGATACTATCTCCTAGCACGGGGGGTGAGCTTTTGAGTACCACACGGTTGGGAGGAATGTAACTTTTTCTCCATTGGGTCCCCTTGCAGGTGATACCATTCAAGACAAGATTGTTCTTGATAGGTTCCTAGATTCATATTATTCATGAAATTGATCGTTGGGTGTGCTCGTGGACAAGATAGATAGTTATACTTGTTCATATTCTTTATTGTATTCAGTCATGAAGATTTCATGAGACTTCATTGTATTATGATTTCGGATGTATCGAGATTTGTCACAATCTCATTTTTTGAATCTTGAACTTGTAACTTAAATCCCTTTTTGATGATGAAATCAATATGTGACATATTCTTATGTGTCTTGTATATGGTTCTTGATGTGTTGTTCTTCTAGTATTTACTTTAGTAGCATAGTTGTGGAACCCCGAGAACGTTCGTGTTTATGTCGTTGTTCACATGTGGTAATTAAATGTTAAAAAAAAGTTTACTCGGTTATTTAGTTGTTTAATGTGTTTTTCTCTAGGTTCTAGTGTTACATCTCAACCATAGTTCTTCTTTGAATGTATTGGTACAACCTTTATATACAACTTTTGTAGAGAAAAGATAAGTAGATTGTTTCTTTTTACTATTCTGTAAGATTGCACCTAATCCAACAAAGAAACAATAACCACAAGTGGATCTCCCATCATTAGAATCATCTCCTAAATCTGAATCAATATAACCTTTTAAAGAAAATTCATAATTTACATCATAAAAACGACCAAGGTTAAGAGTACCTTTAACATATCTTAAAATTCTTTTTTCAAATTTAAAATAAGTTTTTTGTGGTTTAGACATGTATCTAGAAACTAAACCAATACTATAGGAAATATCAGGTCTAGTAAGAGTTAAGTAATTTAAACTTCCAACTAATTGCATATATAAAGTAGGATCAACAAATGGAGTTTCCATATCAACCATTAATTTAGCTTCTAATTTAAAAGGAGTAGAAACACAATTTTCATCATTCATTTTAAATTTATCTAAGAGATCTTGAGCATATTTATGTTGAGAAAGAAAATTAGCTTTAGGTTTTTGTTAAATTTTCATACCTTAAAAATAATGTAATAAGCCTAAGTCAGTCATTTAAAATTTATTATTGAGTTTAGACTTAATATCACAAATGAAATTTTTAGAACTAGAAGTGATAATAAAATCATCAACATATAAAATAATGATCACAATATAATTTTCACTATATTTAATAGATCAATTTGGATAATTTTTACTTCTAATGAAATATTGAGATTTAAAGAAAATATTAATTTTAGAATACCGTTCTCTAGGAGATTGCTTTAAACCATAATCTGATTTCTTTAATTTGCAAACAAGATGTTCAATACCTTCCTTAATAAAACCCAAAGGTTGAGACATAAAAATTTTCATGTAAATCATGATTTAAGAATACAATTTTAACATCCATTTGATGAATAGGCCAATGCATATGAGAAGCTAAAGAAATCTAACTAATTTAATAGTTGGTATTTTAGCTACTAGAGAAAATGTATCATTATAATCTAGACCTTCCACTTGGGATAAGCCTATAGAAACTAATCTAGCCTTAAATTTTTTTACTTCATTATTTGCATTGAACTTAGTTTTATACAACCATTTACATGAAACAAGATTCTTTCCCTGAGGTAAATGAACTAAATCCCAAGTTTGATTTGCAATTAATGTGTCATATTCTTCTTGTATAGCCTTTTCCCAATGAGGTTGATTTTTATCTTGTTAATAATTTTGAGGATTATTTTCATTCATAACTTAAGACATCAAAGCATAATTACAATAGTTTTTCTTTCTAGCCTTAGATTGATTCATTCTAGCTAAAATAACCTCACTTTCTTGCATAATTTTTTTAAACCATTTAGTCTTTCTTTTAGATGTAGGACTATCATCACTTGAAGAAGAAACAATATGAGAAGGTTCAACATGAGAATCTACACTATCACTTTGACTAAGAGATTAATTAGGAGGGTTTATAGAAGGAGGAATATCCTCAATAACAACAACTTTATTTTGAGAAGATTCATTGTTAGGAGCTATAGAACAGTCATGACCATTTTCAACAATACATACATCTCTAGAAATTTAAATTTGTTAGTGATAGAATTATAAAATCTATAAGCTTTAAATTTTTCACCATACCCAAACAAAAATGTGATAGGAATATTTATAATCTATTTTTTTCCTTTTTTCTTTAGGTTTTTGAACTTAAGAAATTGAGCCAAAAATTCTTAAATAATTAAGATTAGGTTTCATACTAGACCAAACCTCTTCAAGAGTTATATCCCTTAATTTTTCGGAGAAGTCCGATTAATAATATAATTAGCACAAAACATATCTTCAACCCAAAATTTATGACAATTCTTTTGCATGTAACATGCGTTTAGTCATTTCAATAATAGTTCTATGCTTCCTTTATACTACACCATTTTGTTGAGGTGTATAGAGAATGGTTAGCTCATGTTTAATACCAAAAGACTTTAAATCACCATTAAAATGATTATTCATATATTATTTACTATTATCAGTTCTAAGAGTTCTGATTTTAAAACTAAACTGCCTTTCAACAAATTTATGAAATTCAAAAAATATATCAAGAACTTGATCCTTTGATGAAAATAGATCCAAGTTCTTCTAGAATAATCATCAACAAAAGTAAGTGCATACCTTGAAACTTGGATGTATTTATTCTCCATGGGTCTCAAAAGGTCACTATGGACTAGGTGCAACTTATGATGTGCCCTCCATGTTTAACTTTGTAGAAAGGGCTCCCTATGCATCTTACCACTCATGCATCCTTTGGATAAAATCTTACATGGAACAATTTACTAAAAAATATTTCTATCATATTATATTTTTGCATCAATAAAATATTATTAGGATGGATATGACAAATTATTTCAAGTCAAACATTGAAATCAATCATATATAGTAAATAATATTTAGAATGAACAAACTCATAAAATTTGAACAAATTATCATTGTCTAATCTAGAATTAGAAATGACTATAATTTTATTTTGGATCACTCACATAGCACATATATTTATAAAATTCAATTTTGTAATCTTGACAAAGCTTAGCAACTTAAAGAAAATTAGTCTAATTCATAAAAATAAAAAACATCATTTAAGTTACCATTAGGAACATTTACATCTCCAATTGCTTCTACTTTATAACTATGATTATTAGCAAGTTGAAGTGGAACATTATACATGTTGGGTTGCATTGATTTAAATACCTCTTTATGAGAAATAACATGTTGAGAAGTAGCTAAATCAATAACCCGTTCAATAGGTGTTGAAGCATTATAACTACAAGTAAAAGCTCTTCTAGATTGATTGACATTATTGTTAAACCTATTATTATTAGGTTTATTATGTTGGTTATTTTTCCTTATGGACTTTTTTTATCATTTTTATTCTTAAAACAAGTATTATACCAATGATCATCTTTATCATAATAAGTACAATGTGGTCTCTTAGAAGAATTATTCTTTCTAGGATCATTAGTATTATTATGATAAGATTTAGGATTATAATATTGTTTATTATGAGGTTTAAGATTTTGTTTATGATTTTTAGACAAAAGAATGCTCACTATTTCTAAAATTACCAAATTGAATCAATTTTGCTTCCTCTTTCCTTAATAAATTTTTTAAAATACCATAAGTTGACTAGCTAATGTAGGAATAGCTAATTGAGCATGAATATTTGTAATAAATTGTTGAAATTGTCTAGGAAGACATTTTTAAGAATATCATGTATTAATCTAATTCCCACACTTTGGGTTTGTAGGCTTTTAAAAAAAATCTTGGTTGTATTTTGAGTTCTAACCTTATGTATGATGATTTTATAAGAGTTGGCTATGAACATAACCACCCAAAATCTAGAGGCCAAATGGAAAGCACAAAGAGAATATCAATATGAAATGCTCAAGATTGTAATGGAATTGAATACCATTATTTAATTAATTTATAAATGATAACCCCTTGGTTATATAGACAAGGTTAGACATAGGATTAGACAAGATCATGACATCTTAATCCTATGATACGAGTGTAGACATGGAAAATGTACAAATTTATTTTGGCACGCTTGATCCCGATTACTAACAACATTTCTTCCTAAATCATACTCTCAGCATTTCATCATAATCCTGTCTCTTAATCTAATGAATCATTATTCATTTAATTAAGTCTTCCTCCTCCTGTGATTAAATTAATCAATTTAATTTAATTAACCTTACATTTCTATTTAATTAAATAAATCATTATATTTGATTAAAATCTCTAAAGTCCTCTTATTAAATTAAATAAATTAAACCTTATTTGATTTAATCTAATATATTCCTCCTTAGTTAAATAAATCAAATCATTTATTTAATAATCTTTTCCTCTCAATTCTTGACTTAAATCAATTCATAAATTTAAGTTTAAAATTGTCACATCATCTAATTCTTCATTAAATTAATCAAAACCATGATTAAGATAATCCCTCTCATTAAAATCCTCTAGAGAATGCAAGTTGCACAATAAATCAATTACTTTGATTTATTTAATTCTCTATTTTCCCTCACATGGCATCAAAAGGGAATATTCCCATATTTGAATTCAAAAAGGCCAAGTGGACTTGGTCCTTCCAACAAGGCATTTAAGGTCTTTTACATGTCCTTGGCCTTGAGCCAAGTGACATTAACTCCATTTCCCTTCCCTCTTCAACAAGTCATTTCACAAATTCAAATTCAAACTAAATGCATTTATTGGCACTTTGGCCAAAATATGCACAACCACTAACCATTCACATCATGACATGTGGCATTCAACCATTGGATTGAAAGTTAGTCCCACATTGCTCAAATCTTACTTTCTCTTCCAAATTGAAAGTTATAAATTGGAGGCTTCTCTCCTCATTTCTCATCCACAATTGCATGCAAAGTTACTCTCTTCACATTGAGATCTAATTTTTCCCATTATCACTCAACCATTCATCATCTTCAAGATTTGTAACAAGGTTATGCTCAAATCTCTTTGGGAGGTTTGACCATTTCTCAACCATTCAATATTGCAACTTAGGAATTGGGAAAGGGCAAATTGCAACATTTCATTGGCACCAATTCCCCCATGGGATCTTAAATCTATTGACTTAATTAGGATTCATATGCTTCTCTTGTATTGTGTTCTTCATTTTCCTAATCTTAGTTTAAATAGATGGATTTCATGGGGAATCTCTCATGCTTGTTTGCTTGCATTTGATCTAACAACCTAACATGTTTGTTGCTCTTGTGCATTTGCAGGTTTAGGGGTTCACATTTTGGCACTAGAAGGAGGGCAAACTCAAGAAATTAATCACGTTTTTCAAAATTTCTATTTTTTTTAAAACATTTTCTTGTAGGTCACAGAAAAACAATCGTGCAACATCATATTGCATCGCAATCAGCACCGCGACACCCTACAGTACCGCACTTACAAAAGCCGTGCCATATTGAACCACGCACAACTTCCAAACTGCGCCGCTTTTTCTCTTCCCGCCTGTCATTTTAAAGTTTCTAACTCTGCCGCTTTCATCTCTGCGGCGCTATACTGCACCGCCTTCAGCATCGCGGTGCCATATTGCACTGCATTTTTCAACATGGCACTGCTCTTGCTTTCTTGCCTAAAAAAATTGAAATTTTAAACAGGGCCGCTTCCAAAACTGTGTCGCTTACCCATATCACGCCGCTTATTCACTCTTTGTTTCTATAGAGCACCGCCCACAGTCAACCGTCGGGTGCTATTTAGCCCCGCTTTTACCCAAACTGTGCCGCTTTTACAAACTGTGCCATGTGCTTTTTAAATCTTGGGTTTTTTAATTCTTGACCTTGTTTGCTATCTTTTTGCTCTCTGGTTTTCTGTCACTTTGCAGGTTGTAGCAAATTAAAGAAAAAAAAAGCAAAGGGAGAAGTTCATCATGACCTCATACTCATCATAAAAACAAAAAAGTGTTTTTAAACACTAAAGTGTTCTTCAACACTCTTCAAGGATTTTAGATTCTTGTTTAAAGGAAATTTGTTAATATCATTTGCCTTAGAAACACTAGATTTATTTTGGGTTAAAAAAAAAAAGAACAAGCAAATTTCCTTTTTTCAGGAAAAATAGGAGATTCATTATGACACCACGTTCATTTTGCACAAACTATTTTTAAACACTAAAGTGTTCGTCAACACTCTTTAAGGATTTTTAGATTCTTGTCAAGAGAAATTTGTTAATATCTTTTGCCTTAGGAACACTAAACTTCTTTTAAGTTCTAAAATAAACAATCAAACTTCTTTTCAAAAGTTGCCAAAGGAATAAAAAGAACCTTAGGAACAACATACTAGATTTTGTTTAAAGGCTAACAATTGAACAAAGCAATCTCACATTTCCTTTGGTGCTTAAAAATAACTCATTATTGCTTTGAGGGATTTAAAATGAACATGTGTTTTTTGTGTCTTGTAATCTTTTTTGCAAAGTAGTGTCATTTAAAAAAAGGAGTATGTGCTTCTCTCGCGCTTCATGCCGATCTTGAGAATCAAAAGTATTTTTTTGGTGACACTAAGCTGCATAAAATATTGCCTCCACATTTCAATTTGGGAACCTAACAATTGAACAAAAACATGCGAGTGTGAGTGAACTTGTTGCGAGTGTTCTCCCTTTGTTTCTAAACGAAGGTTGATCGAACTACGGATAAGTTTATTTGCTTTTGTTTATCTTAGAGGGTCTGACTTGTGGGAAAAAGTAATCACCCAAGGGAATGACCCAACCGGGAACACGCTAAAGCCAAGCGACTTCCAACCGGTATATAAGTGTGGATTCTTGAGGAAAGTTCAAGAATCATGAGGATTATTCAGACAAGATGGACAAAAATGGACTTTCGCCAATGTTGGATAATCCCCCACGAATGGAATTCCCGAATTAAAACCCTTTGTTTAGAAAAAGGTCAAAACCTTATCTATTTTGTTGGTGCAAAAGGTCATGTCCTTTGAAGCTGCCCCACGTTATACATGCGGTTTTGTTGTAGAGACGAAAAGTATGCCATGGGAGATTCATGGGTACTAATGCTTGGCTGACCCGAGAAGTGTGTGCCATGGAGGTGAGCTAGTGTGGTCAAGCATTTAGCCATCCACACAAAATATGTGCAACTGGATTTGTCCAAGTGGGAACCCAACAAAATATTGTCTCATCATCCTAGGGTTGTAAAAAAAAAAAATTGCTTGGAAATATACATTGCTTGGTCCTCAAAATTTTTGCAAAATGAACATTCACAAGACCTCCAAATTTCAAACCCCTTTTAGGAAACAAATACCCTTGACGAATTTAAGCACTCTTGCTTTCCCTAGGGATCATATCCTTAGAGGTTTCTAAGTGCTTGGATTCTATCATCATTTGTTTTCGATAAGGTTAAACATATGTAACTTTTTCCCTATTTTCTTTGATTTCCACACAATGGACCTTGTGGGATGAGAAAGAAAGTGGGACATTAGACATATAGTTTGAAACATAAGCAAACAAGTGTCTTTGGTAAAAAGAATTCAATAAGCCAAGATAAAAGACAAATTAAACCTCATATGTGTTGTTCCAAATGATTTCCCGAAAGGTCAAGATTCCAAAACCAAGGTTCAAAAGGATAAGTCTAAAATCCCATGAACAATGTCTTGAAATGCTCCTTGAAGTCAGAGAAAGACTAGTATACAACTTCTATAAAAAGGCTTCAAGGAATAATCCAACTTTGTATGTGTTCTACTATCAACAAAATCCCAAACTTTTTGAAAGGTTTGCTTTCCTCACATAGGAAGTTTAGCGCGTTCTTTAACACCGAGGTTTTGTAAAGAGAGTTGTGTCTAGGTTCAAGTCTAGGATAAAATTTGTCATCCTCATCCATCTCTCCATCAAATCAAATATCATCCCATCAGCAAACTTCTTGAGAAATCTAGAAAAATCACTCATGCTAAAACTTAAAGGGCTAAACCAACATCACCCTATCTTGGCTTAACACACCTATCCAAAATAGTCAAATCTCTTGGACGAATTCACCTCTAGGATAACACAACTTCATAAGGTCTACTAGTTCACAATCACCTTTATTGGCTTAACACACTTTGCCAATTCATCTTCTTGTGCAAGTTCCCCTAGGATAACACAACTTCCTAGGAGCTACAACTTCACTACAATCTTGTTTGACTTAATACATCTAGTCAAACCATCACAATAAATCTAAGTCCCAAATAGTTTAGCATAACCCTTCAAAAGTTCTCCAAAAGGTTTCACTCACTCGCTTCATCCATTTATCCCATCATCATTACCACCCTCTTTGATCTTTGACTTCCCTAGTTCTTCTCTTTTGAGCCCAAAAGGTTAGGATCAAATTATCCCTATTTTTATGGTCCAAACAAGATCACAATACAAGAAGAACATGGAAAATATCAGCAAAATATCAACTTCCATTGATATGAGTCAAGTAACCTCTGAAATAAACCTTGTGGGATCAAGCAATCCCCCAATTAACTCTCCTCTACCATCACAAAATCCTCAAGAGGAGAACTATGAAGAGGACATCACAAATGAAGACATAGGGATGACACAATCTGAAATGATGAAAATGGTTCAAAATCCCGAGAACCACAAAATTGTCAACGCCATGTTCAAATACTTAAGCACGTTAGTGGAAGGAGGGGTACAGTTCCCTTCCGACCTTGACGCAAGCACTAGTATGGATATGCCTCTTACAAACACATCCCCAATGTCAAATATCAATCAAGAAATGCCTCACACCACCTTGGCCATCACACCAACCTCATAAAACATAAACAAGGGGAGTGCCATGTTTCGAGAGTTACAAAAGCATCGCCTTGTGACCAACAAAGAGGTGGCTGTCAATACCACACCGGATAATCCTATCCTGGTGAATCCATCACACCCATATGTCCTGCTCACCTTCCATAATCCTGCTAGTTCATCTTCATTCCGTGCTACACCAGCATGTCAATCAAACATACAAAATTCTCTACCACAAGGAGAAGGTGGTTTGTTTGGAACAACCAATGTTTCTAATCCTTTTTCTTTCCAAGGTAGCATACCATCTCTTCCCCCATTTCAATTCACAACCACATCACCTCTTAGATTGGGTTTTCCTCCCCTAAACATCGATAGTTTCTTAGAACTGGGCAATGTGAACATCACATCGAATTCCCTTTTTTTGCCCGCAACATCACAACAACAAGTGGAAACCATTCAAGACACTATGACAAATACATCAATCGGTCCTCAAATATCCCAAAGCATACCCTCTCAAGGACCAAGCATCTCAACCACCCCTCCAACAACCCAAATCCCAACCACCACCATAACCCTCTCACCTGTCACAATGGTTGGAATCATTCCCGTTCCACCACCAATCCACCAAAGGCCAACATGGTAAATTCATTCACCAATCTAATCCAAACCCTTCAAAAGGCCAACCAACAGAGGGTACTCAAACAAAAGCAGCAAGCTCAAGCTCAAGCCCAAGCACAAGCGCAAGCTCAAGCCCAAGCAGAAGCTCAAGCTCAAGCCCAAGCACAAGCACAAGCTCAAGCACAAGCCCAACAACAGGCGCAAGCACAATACCAAGCGCAATTGCAAGCAATCCATTTGCAAGCATACCAATAAGCCTTGCAAGACTTTCAGGCACAATAACAAGCCAAACAACAAGCTTTGTTGGTACAACAACAGCTCGACCAACAACAAGATTTGTTGGCACAACAAAAGCTAGACCAAAAACAAGCTTTGTTAGTGCAACAACAGCTCGACCAACAATAGGCTTCATGGGAACAACAATAGATGGACCAACAACAAGCATTGTTGGAACAACAACAACAAGATCAACAACAAGCATTGTTGACACAAATGCAGGCATACCATCAATCCTTGAACGCACAAAAAAGATTACAAAAAACCCCCACTAGTGCTCCTCCCACCAATCAAACACCTCAAACACCTCACAACTCATTCATTCCACCTCCCGACCCAAGCAAAGATGTTGCAACACAAATCAAACTGCTCTCGCAGCAAGTGTTGGACTTACAAGCAGGAAAAACAACAAGAAC
>VCHN02001457.1:0-22189 GCA_007115665.2 Sequoiadendron giganteum
AGGCTTGTTTTTGGTTCTATCCCGACGGTCTTTTCTTTGCCTTTGTTTTGGTCTTTAGCGGAAGCAGAGCCGGAGTGGGAATTAGGATGGTTGTTATCAAAATTTGCAAAATCACATTTTAGTTCCGATTCTGCCTCCGCAATTTTTATTTTTGCTTAGTCTCAGTCTTTGTGTTTTGTTTTATTAGGTTGGTCTTTTACTTTACTTTTTGGTATTTACTTTTGTTTTGTTTTTAGTTGTTGGAACCGGACCCCGAATGGGAATGGGGTTTGAAAATTTTATAAACTTGAGATTCCGTTTCCATTTTAGTTCCGCCCCCACCACTTTTTGTCATTGAATTTTTGATTGAAGTGGCACTGTTGTGAAGTGTTGGTTCACTTTTAGTTTCGACTCCGCATTTACTGCGCTTTAATGCATTAATGACAGGTTGTCAGTGTAGGTAGAAATTCACTAATTACCTTTATTAAGGGTTAAACCGATCATTATTGTTATTGTTAAAGATCTAAGAGCACGAAAGAGAAGTAGCTGAGTTTGTTTGAGAAAATTGATCGAGATAGAGAAGGGATATTGTGTGCGAATCAATTCAGAAAGTTAGCTCGAGTTTGTTTGCGTTTGAGGTAGGTTTCTCATCTTTGTTGTTCTTCGTTTCGTTTACTATTGTGTGTTTTGTATATATGTTTGCTCGGGCTTTGAATTGCGTTGTTGTTATCGTTTCGTTTTAAACGTTTTGTGATTCTTGGCGTGCTAGTTTGAATGGGTCTTTTATATTGTTGGTCGGGTGGTTTCTTTGTTTCTGTTTGTTTTTATTGTCATTTCTTTCTATTTCTAGGGCACCGTCACTTTCACGTCTTAATCATGATTGCGTCATGTTTGTTTTTGGTTTGTAGTAGATTAGATTAGATTAAGGGTTTTTAATGGCGTTTGTTAAAATTTGAAATCTACAGTGAGGTAGATTAGAGATTTTACAGTGAGTTAGGGTAGATTAGATTTATTGTTTAATTAGGGTTTCGTCGTTTGGTAAAATGGCAAGGTTTAAAACCCGTGCCCTAGTTTTTTTCATCAGGTTTGTTAGATTAGGGTTTCATTGGTCTCTGTAATTACTTTAAATAAGATTTAAATAATGGCCCTAAAATGCAATTGTTCCCCACGGTCATATGAGTGGAGAGTTTTAAAGCTCCTTTTCCATTTTATAGCGACCTATGTTTTAAATCATGAAGTTGTGTTGAAAATAAATAAAGTATTTGATGACATCATGAGTAACATAGGCAGAGGCACGATCGGAATAGATTATGGACCTAAGAGTTTTGTTTTACAAAAGTCATCGATTCCATTTCTATCCCGTTTCTGATTCCGAGTTCTAAAAGGTTTTCTTGAAGTATATGATAACATAGGTGGAGGCGGGATCGGAACCAATCTTGAAGTTACGAATTTTGTTTTGCGAAAGTTATTGATTCCATGTTTCATCCTGTTTCCGGTTCCTCGTATAATGGGAAAGTCTTTCTTCAAAGTAATGATGACCAAATCGGAGGTGGAGGCGGAGTGAAAATAGAATATGGAAAAAATGAAAATTCGAAGAAAACCAAATCCGTTTTTCATTTCGATCCCGGTTCCGATAACTTCCCCAACTCCGACTCTGAGCCCGCTTGTTATTAGGTGAAGTTTCTATATCGGTTTTTGCTCCGAGTCTGCCAGTGTTGTAAAAGAGATTGTTTTGAGCTTCTGTCTAGTTCCGACTCCGATGTATGTGTAATAAGTATGTTTTAAAAGCATGTTTTATGATGAAATCTAAAGATCTAATTAGAGGTTTGCTTGCAGGAAAATTGAATGATGTCAGGAACATCAGGAGAGGCTGCTCAAAGGAATCAACCGGCTGGAACATCAAAGACAACACCAAAAATAAAGAAAGTGAAACCAGAACAGTTGCCTTATACATTGAGGTATGATCATAGGAATCCAGTGGTGAAAGTGAGCAAGGTGGAATCAGACTGGTCAGATATCACGGATACTAATCTGGGCTAGTATAGCTTTGAAGAATTACATGAAGAAACCTTTGCAGAATGAGCAAAATTGATAGGGAGAACACAAAGGATTGTTGACTCTGGTCTTTCCCATATCACTGTGTTTCCTTTATCAGTCCAGTGTCCGGAGTTGATATTGACAGTAGCCAGTACTTACAATCCTGCTACAAGATTATGCATGGATTCACAAAATAATGTGATTATAGATCTTACTCCACAAATGTTCTAAAGTATATTTAATATTCTTCATCCCAAGAACTTGGTGCAGCTAACTGAAGCAGAGGCATTGGAGAAATATAGTAAGCATAAAGACTCTAATAAGTCTCACTTAAACAAAAAATGGTTAAGCACATAGAAGAAATCTTTAAGCAAGCTTGCAGACCAGCTAAAGAGGGAAGATTTCAAGAAGGAGGTATTTGACTTAATATTAATGTTGTCCAGAGTGTTTGGGAAGAGGGATGCCTTCCACTTCAAGGAATGGATGTTTCATTTCATTCAAGTAATCTTTTAGGGTGATTACTAGTTTGATTGGTCAATGATTGTTTTTGATGCCATACATGATCAGCTCACAAGGGTTAGACAGACTAAATATTTCTTCATGACTTCTTATGTGGTTTATGCTACAGCAAGATTGGGGATTTTTCCAAGATTAAATAGAGTAGGTATAATAGGAGCCTTGGATGGGCAGAAGAAGGTATGGGAACATTATGATCAGTTATCCCTTCAAGCTAATGAGACTCATTTCAGAGGAGTCAATGATGCATTTTTGTATGTGGTCATCAATCGGTAGAGTGGAGATGCAAGATATAGGTTAAGTCAAGAAGCTATGGTTTTTATTGCTGAATGGGGAAGTTGGTATATCCAATACCCCAAATTTACATACTTCAGGTTATTTGGTTTTGAAGGCCATCCACATTTACTTCCAAGATGCTGCAATAACAAAATGGTGCTTATGGATTTTGTGTATTAGGCCATTGGAGTTAATGCTAGGTTTGGGATCAAGCACAAAACTGGATGTCATAAATTTCCCATGAAATTGGGTGAATACGGATGTCAACACTTGAAGGGAGCAAAGGTAGTTTGTAATGAGTTGATACAATTAAAATTGGGATTGTATATAGCTCGTAAGTATTTTGATCCAAGGAAGAAAATGTATGCTTTATTACCTTCAGTGTTCACTAGACACTTTAATTTGTTAGAGGACCTTTGGTGTGATTGACAGGATAAATATGACTTAAGGAAGAAGAACTATGAAAGATTATCGGTTGCACTTATGGTAGATTTGGGTGTTAAAGAAAATATTCCTGACACATTAGTGGATGATGGAATTGTATTGGATCCCTCATATGAAGCCTTAAACATTGGCACCAAAAACTTAGATCCAATAGACTGGAATGAGGAAGAAACAATTGATATTAAGAAAATTGGAAGAGCAGTTTTGGATAGAAGTGTGCAATGGTTGATGATGAAAGCTCAAGCTCCTCAAGGACTAGTCCTTAAGAAGGGTAAAGGATACAAGAGAATTAAAAGAAAGACACCTTCCAAGGAGCCATTAGAATTCTTTCCTCCAGATGTTGAAGAAATAGAACTTGAGGTGGTCAATGAAGAAGAAGAAGCACCAGAGGGAGATTTTCCAATAGGATCTACTATTTCTACACCCACATTGGGTGAGTCATCCACACAAGCCCCACTCATAAGAAAGAAAAGTAAAGAGGTTCAAGAAGGAGTACGTCATGCCATGGCTGAAGCTGCTAAAGGAAAAGAAGTGGAGGAAGAATTTGTAGAAGTTGAGACAGATTCAGATGAGACTCTATCAGAACAGGATTTGCAAGAAAACATGCCTCTAGGGCATACTATTGAGCAGATTCTGACACAAGAAGAGCAATGGAAACTATTTGAACATGCTACAAGAGATTCTGATGCAAGGGCTGTAGCGGAGAAGCAAAAGGAAATAGATGCTAAGGTGCAAGCTGATGCTCTACTTCAATAGTAGCAATTAAAGGCAAAACAAATTGAAACAAGGGCAACAACTGATGAAGTAGAGGAGCAAATGAGGCAACGAGAGCATGAGCTCAAGGTCAAAGAAGAAAATGACAAGTTAGAATTGATACAGAAGATCCATGATCTTGAGGAGGAGAAAGCAAGAAACCAGAGGGAAAAGGAAATCCTGGTTGCTAAACTAAAACTTGTAGAGGAAGCTCGATAGAAAGAAGAAGAAGCTAAAGCTCTAAGAAAGGAAAGAGATGCTAAAGAGCTAATAAAGAAACATCAAGCTAAAGAAGGGGAAAAGGCAGAGAAGCTGAAAGCCTTAGAAATAGAAAGGATAGAAGAGGAAGAATCAAAAAAGATAAGGAAGGAAAAAGAGGCCAAAGAGCTAATTAGGAAGCAACAGGAAGAAGAAGCTGAAGCTGAAAAACTTAAAGCTTTGGAGGCAGAACGGTTAGGGAAGGAAAAAATGGAGAAGGATCAGTTGGAAGAAGAGAAATTGAGAAAAGAAAAAGACAAGAAAATGCAAGAACAAAGAGATAGAGAAGAGGCTGAGAAGTTGGTGCAGATGCATGTGCTGTAGGAGCAACAAGAGAAAGCAAAGGTTGATTCTCAACCTAAGGTAAATGTTTAGCCACCCTCTACAATTTCTGCTTCCTCTTCCATGATGATGACTGCTCCCAGTGCTCCTATATGGTTGAAGTTAGACCTGTAGAAGAGAGCCAGAACACCTCCTCAACCTCTTAATTGGGAGGACATGATGAAGGGAATATAATAGGAAAGGCCTAAAAAGAAGGCTAAAATCTTACATTCTACTAGACTAACAAATAAAGGGGAGATAGTTGCTGAATGTGCCATGCCTATGACAGAAAAGGAGGTAGGGGATATGCAGCTAATGGACTATCAATTGAGTATGGTTAATTTGGGAAGACCCACTAGGAATCAACAAATGAATTTGATTGATGTGGTGGCTTCAACAACTAAATCAAGAATGATGAAGGACAAACAAAAGAAAGATGAGCTTAAGACTCAATTGGATCAGTTACATTCACTCTTGAAGAGTGTCTCGTCTCCAAGGTCACAACAAGTTGCAGCTATTGAGACTCCTATTTTGTTAAGCAAAAAGGAGGTAGATGATTTGGTGCAAGTTAGAGGTAAGGTGAAGATGGTAGAAAAATGGATAGATAAATTGAACCAAGAGGTAGGAGAGGTTTTAGTGAAAGGATTTGAAGCCTACAAGGATACTGAAGGGTTGATTAAAGAGATGTATCAATATATTGAGGCATCAAAAAAACAAGAAGAAGAGTATAAGGAGTATGGTGAAAAGTTAGAAAAGATAAAATACATTGCCTCTAACAACTCTTCTGGAACAGTCTATACTTGAAGATGATAACAAAGACTTTATAGAGAAGACTTCTCACATACTTAAGTTTAGGACTGGATTTTTGAGCAAGCATAAGGATGAGATTCAAGAGATTGTAAATAATTTAACTGAGCAATTGGAAGAATTAAAAGCAGCTATTGCCATTATTGTAGATATAAATGCATCTACAAAAGAGGGCATGCCTTTTAATCAAATAAAGGAAAAGTGGGATGAAAGATCCCAAGGACTTATGCAAAAGGGAGATAATGGTGGAGAATTGATGTTAGATCAACTTGTAGAGGTCAAAGAGGAAATAAAAGCTGCAGGGAGAGAATTGATAAAGGTGAAAAGTATGAAGGAGTTTGCTACAGCTGAGCTGGATCTGATTAAATTTGAAGATGACTGGATTGATGGGCTAGAGATGGATACTCGATAGCAAGTCTTCACCAACTACGATGAGTTCCTAGCAGATCCAGCTTCGCATGCATGAAGTCTTGCATTCATAATGTTCTCCTTCTTTGCATGTTGCATGCATACAACAATAATAGCTTTTTGAGCGCATGACTTTCTTTTCTCTTCTATCTTCTATTTTTGGTTAAGACTGAAAGTCTAATGTAAGAACTCAAGATCAAATTGATCTGAGTTTCCAAGAGAGTCTAAATTCCTAAAAAGGTGGAAAGCCTAAAATAGAAGTAAGGTTTGAACTTTTTGTATATCTATAAATACCAGATAGGTATCATATTGTAAAGGTCGGCTAATTGAGAACTAGATTGGCTTACCTAATGCTAGGAGATAGAATTTTGTAGAGTTTTTGCAGAGATACATTGTACTTGATCTTTTATAGTTAATAGAATTTATAGATTAAACACAATATGGAGTTTGCACTGAGTTGTTTTGTTTGATAAGGTTAATAAGTTATAATCCATCTAAATGCCAGTGATTGTGCTAAAGCATGATAGTTTCTTATATGATGAAAGTCATTAGAAGAAACTAGATTTAAAGATTATCTTGTTAGATTTTTATTGAGTTGAAGTTATTAAAAAGTATGTTGATCTATAATTTTGATAATGAATGGATGTGTGTTGTTTTGAAACCCTTGAAATATTTGTGAAGAGTAATTGCGAAGTTAATTAAGCACCTAAAATGTATGCAGTGGTATAGATTATGCTATAGATTGTATCATATTATAGTTTTCTTGATCTGATTGGAAGAAACATTCATTATTGAAGATATATGTCCGGATGATAGATAAAGTTGATTCATACTTACTGATTTACCCCTTTGTTCTATCTTTTTCTTTTATTTAAAACCCATTGATTTACAGGAACTATTTCGATAAAGAGAGTCATAGCTTGAATCCTTTGTTACCAGCACAAGCCCCTTGAATATTACAGTTGCATGAACCAATTGAGTGACATCAGACAGTTGAGAACCAACTACCAGGACCTTGGGAGTTAGGCTACTACATGTTGTCTTTCTTTTTCAAGAGAAATAGAGTAGAAATATTCTGTTTTAATGTTGTTTGTGTCATTTTAACCATCAACAGTTACCCTGAGTAATTTAGAAACCCTCTAACCCCAGCTTCAATTTACTAAAGTTCCATCAGGTTGTGGAATTTTTCTTTGCATCTACCAATTGCATTTGTTTGAAAGTTTCTAAAACCTTTTCAACAAATCCATTATGTGTATATTCTAAAATCATTATAGTCCTTATAGTCCTTCTAGTCCACATCACTTTGTTTTTTGAAGAAACTATTACCATATATTTCTTATTTATGTTCTAAATTGGATACATGTTTATAAGTTTGATATTATAATTAATAATATTAATTTTGGCAAGACATTAAAAGATTTTGTTGATTTTAAAAATATATGCATCCCAATGTAAAAATGCCAACAATGGAAGCAATGATTGTAACACATAATTTTTGATGTAGTATCCAATTCAAAGGATGATGTTACAATTTAGGGTTATGATTAGGTATTTAATTAGGGTTAGGATTTAGTGTTTGGGTTAGTGTTAGGTTTAGAGTTAGGGTTAGGGTTAGGAAAATAATGTTAGGATTAGGGTTAGATTAGGGTTTATGTTTTATGGTTAGGGTTAGATTTAGAGTTTTGGTTATGGTTGGGATTAGATATGAAATTAGGGTTAGGGTTTAGTATTGCAATTAGGGATTATAGTATTAGGGTTATATCTAGAATGAAGTTTTAGGGTTATTGTAATTATGATTAAGGGTTGTTTTTATATTTGGCTTAGAGTTGGGGTTAGGATTAGGGCCAGGGATAGGGCTAGGGTTAAGTTTAGGGATAGGTTTAGGGTTATTAGAGTGAATGCAACTAATTAATAAAATAAATAATATTTAGGGTTAGAGTTTTGGTTGTGGTTAGGGTTATAAAGATAGGATAAAGGTGAGGGTTAGGGTCAACGTTAAGGTTTTGAGAGAAAGGGTTAGGTTATGATTTGGATTACCCTAAAATCTAACCATAACCATAAACCTAATCCCAAACCTAACCCTAAAGAAAACACATAACCTAACCCTAATTGTAGTGTTTGAGGCTAGGCTCAAACACTATATAACCTAACCCTATATAACCTAACACATAACCTAGCACTAGAAAAATTCTTCTCCCAAACAATCTCCTCTACTTCTATTCATGCCTACTAGAGTTGCAACATTCAACATTGGTGCTTCAACCATTCATTCAAAGCTAAGAATTTGAAAGCAACATTCATTTGTAATATAATTAATCATTTAACAATATTATAATTATTATTAATATAATACAATATTAATATTATTAATAATATGCCAATAATATTAATAATCTAATATAATTACTATTAATCTATATATAGATTATATATAATCTTAATATATCAAATATATCATTATAATTCATATAATGTAATATAATATTGTTATATAATATATTATTATTATAACATTACTATTAATCAAAGTGATTTAATATTTATGTCGAGTTTTAGTACATTATATGACAGGTTACTAAAGCGGCTCTGAGATGCACGTGCTCAAAATCGACGGTGATGTTATAATCTTGATGAAAAGTTGCTTGACGGTTATGTTCAGTGCTGGTGACTTCTCAAACACAAGAAGATGTGATTTTGGCCCTATTAGGAGAAGATTTAAAAGTTGATTCTAGAGATGAGAAAAATTATCATATTAAATTATGAAGCCCCTTTCTTTGGCAAGGAGATTCCATGTGTGTTCAAAAATTCTTGTTGCACACATTTCCATTACTCATGTTGCTAGAAACCTTGCAAATCCTCATATTTGAAGATTGAAAAAATGGAAAGGTATATTTTATGGCCTCCCTTTAACCAAGGAAAATGGTTTCACAAAGTATCTTAGGAGTTTTATTATTTCCCTCATGACTATAATAGGCTTGGCTTACTTTATATTCACTACTCTAAATGGCGCCATAATAGGCTTTGCTTGCTTTATATTCACTACTCTAAATGGCACCATAATTTTTTAAAATTTAATTAACATACCCTAAAACCTAACTAAAGCAGGTTGTAGCTCGTCAAATTGGACAAGTGAAAGGTCAATACCAGTGCTGAGGAAGACTTTGGAGGAGTGAAAACAAGGTCAATACTAGTGTCGACGAAGAGTTTGGATCTAAAACAAGTCAATACCAGCGCCGAGGACCAGGTTGAGGGCACTCAGGGAAAATCAACGACCAAGGGACAATGAGTACTGTAAGTTTGGCACCCCCATTCTCTTTAACCTACAATTTTCATGCCTAGTTTCCAAAGATCTTCTCGCACATTTCCCCCCCCATTCTTGTAAAATGGTATAAGATAAGACAGAAAAAAAAAATAGCTTTGTCTTTCACATTTTTATAGTGATTACTAGAGGCACATAGACCAATTCTTCATAATAGATGAATTTGATCATACTTTTCCAATGATGCAATAGTTCAACTTTGGGGTGTATCATTTAGGCAACAGTTCAACTTTGGGGCTCATCATTTAGGCAATGACGGATCCCTACTCTTTCCATATGCTCTTTCCTTTCTATTTCTTCAAATGTATAGTTTATGTCTTATATTGTATTGAAATAGTTATTCCCACAGCTTGTGTGGGACACCATACATTTGTAATTATCAATAAAAGACATTTGTGAAAATTTTGTGCAATCTTTCTCTTGTATACATTTGCATAATGAACTGCAATTCATTTGATAATACTTTTGTGTATATGAATGGAACTTAGTAGAATTGAATGTGTACCTTTATCTTTATTTTGAAAAAACTATCCCAACTTTACTTGATTGAGTTAGAAGCTAAATTAGGTAAAAAAATTGGTGACATCTTCTATATGTTTGCCTACTAAACATCCTCACCAGTTGCCTAAACTTATCCATTGGGCATGGTGTCGACTCTTGGAACTTGACCAGACTTGAGAAATAGTCTTGCATAATGTTGTAACTCATCCAAAATAGTGCATAATGTTGGCATTTTTTACAACCCAAGTAGAACCTGCAGAAGCTTCTATGAGCTTGCCATACTCAATTTTAAAAGTCCTGAGGCACTGTGCCAACTTAACGAGAAAAATGCAACAAAACTATTATCTCTCTTACACTTCGGACTCTGTAAGATCCAGGAGGGTATCCCTAAAATATATTGTCATTCATGATGAGAATGATTTGCTCATATGTGGATAAACAATAGATAAATTCCAGTCTAAGTTTAAACAAGATAATCCTTCAAGAAATTGGCTATTTCTCAGGAGAATTCAGCTCTTATTTAACAAGGAATTGAAATAACACCTAAGTGTGTTTTTATGAAATATTCGAGTGAGATTGCCTGAAGCTATAACAAAAAATACAAGAACAATAAGTAGTCAGAGTACCAGTGCCATATCCTAAAGCACGGAGTCAAACTGGAAACTAAACTATAGGGTAACTTTCATCTAGAGCATCTATGATCTGTATGTAAGGCATTACCATCCATTCATCAATACATGAATCTATTACTCTTTAGCAAATCCTATGTGCTAATTTGCATGAACTTATTGAACAACTGAAGCAATTAACAAGTCCATTGAACCAGAGCTATAGTCGAACATAATCCAGAGGAAATGACAAATGAAATTTAATGAACATCATCTTTGATAGACTTTTCATTAAAAATTCATGCAAATTATTACAATAGGAGAGAAAATAGACTCAAAACAATCACAAGATTTGCATAAGTATGCTCCAAAACCCCATGATTTACTAAGTTCCCAAACAGACTCAAAGCTTCAAAAAACTGGACATATTCTTTTCTCTCTCTACTTGATTCTTCTCTTATGTATCTTAAGTAATTTCAACAGACCTATTCCTTGGCCTAGAATTCCCTTTTATAAAAACAAGGGAGCAAACAAGCTTTAGGTCGGAGGATACACATGTCCATTTTTTACTGGACCGCTAATTCCTAATCAGTTATCTTTACATCATTTGCTTGGTAAGAGAAGAAAAGCTTAAAACAAAATGATGATTAATTTGTTATGGAGGAAAGGAAAGCGTGGTTCCAAGTATTGATTCCCTGACACCAAAGCATCTTTTAACCGCTCCATGTGCTGATTTTATTTACGCAATTAGTACCTGAATTCGGGAAGAGAATGCATTTCAAAATATAATACCATAGGCCAGACCTATATTTTACACGACCAAATTGCAGCTCTCATCCCCATTATTTATAATTCAAGTTCATCAATAAACATCTTTTTCCATGACTCAAAATCTTCCTCCGACGACCAATTGAAAGCCACCACCCGGTCCACCATTTTTTGATAAGGTACATACTTTATCATTAATGACATGGTTGTCTTGTCAAAATTCTCTAGGAAACTAATGACAAGTGATAACTTCTCTAAAGTGTTCTCCAACATGCAAATATCAGCATTTTTGCATATCTCATGAGTTTCGGCGGTCATTATATTATTCATTTGCTCCTTCCATGCCTGCAAAGGCTTGACACTATCCTGACTATGCAAAATATGAGGTAGTGGAGTCAAATATTTTCCATCATAAATATCCTTCAGTGCTTTGATTTTGGACTCCATAGGAGTAGCAGACCCCTGGAATTTTCGCTCAACAATAGTCTTAACAAATTGATATGTTGTCATGACTATAGGATACTTATTCCCATGCTACTTTGCTCCAACTACCATAAATTTCAATTTTTCCATTCTAGGGCCCCATCTATTTAGCAAAGGGATAGCCAATTCTCTGTCCCTTGGAAACAATTCAAGTGCTTGCAACATCAAGGCATAATTCACATGAACACCATTCAACTTACTCTGGACCCGTTTATGTAGATGCCTTAACACAGTATCAACAATTTTTGAATTATTCCTTCCTGCTGCATCCTGGATTTGATTTACCATCTCCTTATATTCTTCAATCTGCTGGAGTAACTTTTCCCTAGAAGGATCTTTGGTTGAGGTACTGGCCTTCTCAACTGCAATAGGCACTTGTCCCATATTATATAGGACCATAGCCCAAGATTGAACCTGTGTAGGAGGTTGGGGTTGATCAATTAGTGGGTCAGCAATAATTTGGCTAGAGCTAACCTGCTTTTGGGATCTCAAGATTTCCATTTGTTTCCTTAATAAGGCCATTTCTGTTTCCAATTCCGCCACCCTTTGCTGACTCTTATTATACTCAATAATAATGTCATTATATTGGTTCCTCAGAGTATCTCAGTTTTTAGTTAAATCCTCCACGGTTGCCCTAGTAAATTTGGAAACATTCACAACCATGTCAACATCCTCCAAGGCAGGGGTATCAACAACTCTCTTCAAAATCAATTGACCACTAAAATTGGATGTTTGAACAACAATACATTTTTGAGACCCTGTAGATAGTGACCATATTGCCAGAGAATCCCACTCTTCACTGAAAGCCGATCCTTTAAGTGCTAATGCCGCCTCCTCTTCTGTTGCAAGAAGCAGTTTATTTTCCCTTCTTACTATATCAAATACTATAGCATCAGCAATATCCCACACTTTTGAACCAATGTTCTGCCCTGTTCTGGTGTGATTTCCTTAAACCTCTCCTTCAATTGTACTCTGACTTTTGACTGAATTACTTGCTCTAGAAGCTCTGGGTGCAAACTTCTCTCATGTGCTACCTACTCAGTATAAGATGAGAGATGAACTCTCCATACAAAATCTTCAAAAGCACGGGTATGGATAAAAGAGTCATCCATCATGAATTCTTTGCAGGCTTCCATTCTCAAATCATCACTATTTGTAATTCCTTTAATCTCATCCTTCCCCAATCTTAGGGTGATGGCTCCTGAGCTCATTGCAATGTTAGTTGGATCTAGTGGCATTTCTAGATTTATTTCATCCAGAGTTACAATAATATCATCCTCATCATTACCTTTCTGGCCAACATCCCCCATACTATCAGTTCTAGGCCTCTTTGGGGATGATGTGCTAATCTATTTTGAACTCTTCAGAGGTGAATCCATATCAATAATACTAGATACTGATTTCCTTAGGATGGATGATGCACCACTCATCGTAACTTCCTCTGTCCTATTTCTCTTCCTTCTTGAAAACACTTTTATTTTCCCTTGAGGCTGGTAGGTAGGCCTTTCTTCGATTCTTATCTCAGGGTGTTGCTCAGTAACATGTGACTTTCCCTTTCCTTCTACAATCCTTTCCTCCTTCACGACTCCTACTATGCTCTCAAAATTATCAAGAATATAGATTTCCTTGTTGAGCTCATCTTTAGCATTAGGTATAGGATCAAAACTAGGTATTTTCTCCTGTTTACTTCTTACCATTTTTGAATAGGCAATGTACATTGCCTTTCTCTCATCCTGTAAGTCCTCATCAAAAATATTCTTAATGATATCTTCAGGATAGTAGAAATTGTGAACAAAGGTTCCAGTCCGATGTCTAGCCTTCATTTGGGAGATAAAACCCTCAGGATCATAATTCCTAGGGCGTACAGTATTCAATCTATATGGCTTGAGTAACAAGTGTAAATTTCTCCACCCTCCCTTTATCATAACAAAATCTGCAAAAGTTGTATATTCAGGGAAAAGGTTCCTTTCTTGTGTTTAGCAGGAAAATGGAAATCTTGAGATGCTCCCAATTGCCTCATAATATCTACAAAACCAAGTCTCAGAGGAACTTCTTTAGGTAGGACAGACGGGATGGCATTGGTGCCAAAGACCCTGAAGATTGTAGTATTGTGATTGGGGATAATATCACCCCAATTGTGGGTTAGATTCAGCTCAGGCCTCCTCTCCATAGGTCTTAGAAAGTCATGAATTTCTTTTGGAATCCTAGGGGGATCAACAACTAAAGCCTTCCTTAACTTAGATCCAAAAATATTATGAAAGGTGACATAATCAAACTTATGATCATTTTTGTCTAAGACCCTAGTCCAATATTGGATAGGCATTTCAATATCTCCTTCCATCTTCCTCAACTCCATATCTTTTTCAAATACCTTCTGACCCCTATATAAAAACATATGAATCAACAGTGAAAACCATATGAATTTTACCCAATTCTTTCCCAGCTTCAAAGTTGCTAAGCTAGAATCTATGTTCTCTGCAACGTAAGTGGAAAAGTCATATACCACATTATAACTAGAGTGTTGGAGGTTGATAGCCATATACATTATCTCTATAGGCATAGTCTTCTTCAGGTCAATCCCCAAAACTTGACATAGTGCACAGATGGTCTTCTTGAAATGAGGGGCGAAGTAGTCTACCGGGAAAGGTTCAGGCTCATTCTTGCCAATAACAACCTTTTTCTGATTCTTCCCTCTTCCTGATGTAGCCAAATGGGGTATCAAAAGGGATGTCCTTATCAAACCCTTAGTGTTTCTGTATTCTTCCCTGAAGACCTCCAATTTGATGGGAATCATATCCTAGCTCCATTTATGTAAGCCAAAAATCTCTGCAATTTCCTCTCTGGTTACTTTAATCATAGGCTTGCCAAGATGTGTTTTGACAATTTGAGTCACAAGATCGTACCTTGCAACAATATCTTTTAATAAGTCTACATCTTCATAGACATTCGGTACCACCAGCTTACCCAAGTCCAGTCTCCATGGATTACACAAAGGAACAGGCAAATTTCTATTTTCAAACCAATTGGAAAAGAGCTACCAACTAGTGTACGACAATTTGGCATCATGGATTGTACACTGTTTGTCCATTAAACCTTCATGAATCATGGGTCCATAGAACAATATCCTTCCTTCTTGCTTCTTGCTCGTAAAAGGTTTCAACAGATCAATAATATCTTGTGAGTAACCCTTAGGCGTAGCCTCGGGACCAACAGTTCATGCCTTGGATGCCATATATTTTAAACAGAAGGGGATTTGAACTAGGGTTTTCTTAAAGAAAAACAAACAATTACACCCTATTCTTGATTGCCGTTATAGAAAAAAAATTTATATGCACACAAATCACTAGCAATGACCTATATAAGCTCTAATAGCCAATTCGCTTAACAATTCACCAGGAATCGAAAAGGACACAATCACCAATTATTCAATAGGCAACACTAATATATTCTAAAATTACAAAAGAAGGCATTTGTATCACTTACTGTTTATTTTGCAGAGTGTCAACTGTCGTGATAATGGAGAATTGAGATAATAGCCGCTTTTCTAAACACTGAGGAATTCTTATAAACCGGAATACAACACTGAAATAGCAATCCACTAGTTATTTAGCATTTAATTATGTAGGCCAAGTTGAACTTGACCATTACTATTCACTCGCGCGAGATAAAATGGCTATAGTACAGCACCAGTTTGTTTGAAAACATGTCGTAGATCAAAGATACAGTTGGCCAGATGGACGGTCCAGATTTGGTCAACAGTAGTTTGAAAATGACACATCCTCCTTCCAATCAGCAAGCGAGCAAGAATATTTCCCATTAGGTACCACATCAGCATGGAACGGGTCCCACCTCATTCATTAATCGATAACACCGGCGCCCACGTGTCAACAAACCTTTCTACCTATTTTATGGTTGTCCTGTTTCATGGCTAAGTTTAGACAAGAGAGAACACAATTTGAATGATTAAAAATAACATCATTACCTTCACCTTACATGATAAATTTCCATGTTGATTCCTCATCCATGGTCAATGGACCATCCTCTTCCATTAAGATAGCTAATAACTCATCAAAGCTATCAGCTCTTGGAAGGCTCTTAGGAACAGCTAGTCCAAGCTCAAAATCCTCATTAGTACACTCCAAATCAGGATTTTCTTCTTCAATGAGTGAAGGTAAATGTTCAAACAATGTAGTAGTCTCTTCCAACAAACTTTCATTTGTTATACCAACCTTAAGCTCTTTTGGACAATAGAAAGGAAGTTCCTCCAAATAGCTAAGATCTTGCAAATCAACTTCATGATAAGTTTCTTGACTTGAGAGAATAGACTCCTCATCAAGACCATATTCTTCCTCTTGATCCATGTTTGATTTTTCCTCTTTAACCAGCAACTCATCGAATTGTTTGATATATTCTTGTTGCTTCGAATCTTCATCCTGCACAACAAAACAAGACAACTCATCAAATGGGAAGATCAACTCTTCCTTCTAACCCATCTAGTTTCCTTGTACCTTGATTTCCAACTAATCACCCTTGACTTCTACTTGAAAAAGTTTAGATTTTTCATTATTCACACCATTCATAGGCTTATAAACAATAGATATCTCTTTTGCCTCCTCATAACTGACCTCACAAGTTCTTTCCACTTGAGGAAGATCCTTAATCAGTTTTGAGTCTTGAATTGAAAACAAAAACTCTTGTTTCACTACTACCTCGACCTCCTCCTATTTGAAATGATCGAGCAACTCCTCAAAAGCTTTAGGGAGTGTTGATAGAGGATTGGCTAGCATAGGAGGCTTTGGTAACTCTTGAGGAAGAGAAGAAGTGATTTTCTTGAAGCTTGGGACTGTTAACACATGCTCTTCCAACTTAACAATTTCATCATAGTTGTCCATGTTAGATTCAACTGGTAAGGGGATTTGAAATGGCTTCTCTTGGTTACGAATCAACTATTGGTTTGAAGAAAAACCTTTAAAACTTGGAATTTTAATTGGCTTAGATTCTACAACACTTTCCTCTTCTTGGTTGCATGCATTTGGACTACTAAAACCAACTGATATGTAATTAGAGTCACCATGGTGTTGTTATATTGCCTCCAAAGGCTAATAATACTGAGTAAAACACCAAATCTCTCAGTATTTTGATGAGAAGTTCATCATAATAGTCCCACCAAGCATGCCAATAACTGTTATCTCTCAATATTGTACCCCTCCTAAGTTGCAGAACTTAACATATTGGTGAAACATGGGAATTTTCTAGGTTGTGGGTTACCTAGAGCAGAAAAGAACCTCCAAAGTAAGTTGGCTCTTATGGTAGTCACCTAAAACTACTTGTTGGGAAAAGGGTAAGGAGGAAACATGAAATAAAACTAAATCCTAGCGTGATGCACCAAATATTAAGGATTTGTAATGTTGTTTTGACACACAATGTGATCAATAAAACTCATTGCAATATACATAACTCAGTTTTGACATGTTTTGCATAAGTATTTCATAGATAGGCTTTGAAGTTTATGGAAAAACTCAAGTGGAACAACAAATAACCTTCCTAGAGGCTCGAATGTTTGACTTCACAATTGAATCCTACATAGAACTGGTAGAACACAAACTATGACTTGCACAAACATGCACTTTTGTATAAAGGCTATGAGAAACTAGACTAGAACCAAGGATAAACATTATCATCACAAGGAAATATCAATAATTTCATGTTATCACACAATATCCAGTATTGAGAAGGAAAAATAGCTTGCTTTTATTGATTGAAAGGTAAAAATACAGCTGAGTACAAGTCTGTGAAAATGAGTTACAATGCTATTTTTTTCTTGAAAGCTCCAAAAATGAGCTACAATACTTGCTGAAAGAAGAAAGAACTAACTCCAAACTATCATTTGAAGTTACTTTATGCTTGCAAAGACGCTGCACAAAGACGTTAAGTAGATTTGATTTGTGATGGACACATTTGGATGGTAGTAACAATAACTTGCAATCTATCAAGACTTGATTACCTTATAACCTATCAATTTCTAGCGATGAAATGATAAATTAATCATAATGTCACCTTCGGATCACATCACCATGAAAGAACCTCATCCAACATCCTTATGAGTGCAGGCACCACAAAATAGGTATTTGTCAGATTTGTCTTCCTCAAGCGAGGGAAATTCAGGAAGAGAAGAGGAAAGCGAGACATGTAGTAGGTCTAAAAGAGGGAGATCAACTAGAGGTCAAAAGATTAGAAGAAAATTCCGTAAACGCATGGAATTTTTTCTTACTGAAGGGGGGTCATTTTCTTATGATGATGAGAGCATAGGCGACATCGAGGTGCCCTTGAGGTACAAACATCTATGGAAACAATGGGTACCCAAGGAACTTCCTCCAATAAACACTGATCTTTGTGTCAACGAGAGGATATATCGCATAGCACCATCGTCATTACATGGTTTAGGCCTATTTTGAATGGATGACATAAAAGTCTGTTACGACAAAGTTACTGAGTTGATGGATTATGTTGGACCCTGTTACAGTTACAAAGATTAGATGCAACTGGTTCGATATACACGAAGTATGCGTAGGTATGCACTATCAACAAATTATATACAACTAAAAGATAAGGATCAAAATAAAGGAGTGGCTAGGTACATTGACGGGAGGCCAAAAGCATCAGGAAATACTACATGGTTTATAAATAGTACACGACCTGGGTCAACAAATAAGCAACCCAATTGTATATTTGAGGCGCGAGAGGGAAACTGTGTATTCGTATGTGCGATAAAATCAATAACTGTAGGGGAAGAGTTGCTAATTGATTACAATTTGAATTGCTTAGATACAAACAAAATTACTATGGGGGTGGTATGTACTATATATATACCATTTTACCCAACCTCCAATTAATGACTCCAATATACCATTTTATTATTATGTTTTTTTTTGTCAGTCTATTGGTTTCATTTCGGTAATGTTTTTTATATTTAATTTTTGTCATAGCGGGACATTGATCATACGAGGAAGGCTCCGGCCCAAAGCACAGATCATGATCCATCTTTAGGCACTTCTATCTGATAGGTTTATGTCATTGTAATTGTACAAATTAGATACGAGCAAAATGTTTTATTATTATGTTTTTTTCATGAGTTTATTGGGTTAATTTTGATAATGTTTTTAATATTCTTGTTGCAGTTGGTTGATCGGGGAAAGACACCAGTAGTACAGGAGAGCATCCATATGGAGGTGCAGTCACTATTATGCGATGATGACATCACATTTTCCACAAACCCTGTGGATATGATGAGGAAGGCCCAAAAAAAATGCAATCAAGAAATCCTTCAGTTGGTATTCGTAGTGCCTCAAACAGATGAGATAAGAGAAAGGGTTAAAATATTGTCTGAGAGAGCATAGAACTTGGTAGTAAGCTATCATGAGATCTTTAATTATAACATAAGTTCATTCATGGTTTTATATTTTGTACTCTTTTATGTCATGAACTAAAATATGTGTTGTTTTTATAGGATTATTTGCATCCTCATGATCATGCTGCTGGTCGTGATCAAGGTACTGCAAATGTTTCTCGGGAAGTAGGGGACGGTACAAGTGTCATTCCTGATCTTCTTGGGCATACAACACATCATCTGACCCCATCATCTGTGCCTATATTGTCATTTGAAATGTCGGCAACACATACCATGTAGGAATTCGGTAGTCCACCCTCTGGCAGCGAACACATGCCACTACATGTGTTAGTACCTGTGGATGCAGAGGCCACTACTACTGGTGATGTTTTAGCAGCATTTCCTAGATCTTCCCGTATTAATAGTACGGGAACATTGCCAATCACATTTTTGGTGACCGAATATTTCCTTCCCATAAAGATAGAGAAGGTCCCAGGTACTTTAAAATGTTTTAATTATTATTATTATTTTTTTTAAGTAAGTGCTAACAGTGGGGATAGCGCCCTATTATATTGACTTACAAAAATAGCAATATTTGCCTACATTATAATTGCAGGAAATGATGTTTTTTATAAACATCTAAGTGATATTTCATTGGAGCTCTTCGGGCCCACCATACGTACACGGTGGAATGCCCAAAATCAAGATTTAAAAGATGAGCTCATTAACCGTTTAGTTGTGTTGTTCGGTGATAAAACATTCAATCGAACCATGGTCCTTAAGAAAGCTGGTACCTATCTAAAGTATGTGAGGGACCAATATAGGTCACATTTAGAGAAGAATAGAAAGTACGAGCATCCCCCCATGATTCCAGAAAGGGAGTGGAAGGACTTGGTGTTGGATGGAAAGGAGAAGGCTGAAAAGAAGAAAGGAAAGATACTATCGGGCCAAGGAAGGTATGTAATACTATCAACAATTTAATTATATACTGATTAATCTTTCTTTTTACATAATCTAACGTATTTCAAATTTTTCATAGGCTGCCTGACACATCGAAGGCAACAAAGGCAAGACTAGAAAAACATGGGCAGCACAAACTTGGCTCTGGTGGTTATATGAAAGTAGCCGCATGATTTGTAAGTATCAATAAATGAAATATTGCATCCAAATAATAAATTGCAAACAATTTTGGTTTTATCACATCATAGAAGCAAAATTCATGATTGCATGCAAAAATGTAGGGCTTTGATTTCAACAGAGTGCCCACACAAGAGGACCTAAAGATTGCCTTTGACCAATGCTATGGAGCCTTGACTGAACAACTAAGAGTCTCGACTGGGCAAACACAATCTTCCACTGCATCCAACACGCAGGTAAATAAACTCAATAAAGTTTATTTCAAATTGAATACTTGTGCAATCTGTTCAATATTAATTTCCACCATAATAATGTGCCTATTTGTTTTACACAGATAAGTAATGATAATCCTACACATGACATTGGAATGCAGCCTAGTGAGGGTGGAGCGCAACCTATCGATGAAGGCCATGGTGTGCATCTCGGTACTAGATGTATTCATGTGCTATACAAAATGCAGTATGGATTAATACAATTAAACATCTTTAATTGCATTTAGTGTATTAATGAATATAACCTTTCGTGTTTCAACTTTAGAGCATGTAGAGCGTGATCAACATGTTGAGCATGATTAGGCTAGACAAGATTAGGAACATGATGTGGCTCCATCAGGTAAGCAGGACCACTCTAATGTTCTTTTAAACATTTTTAATTGCAATTGGTGTATTAATTAATGTAATATTTCGTGTTTCAACTCCAGATCAAGATTTAGAGGGTGTTCAACATGTTGAGCATGAGGCTATAAGACAATATCAGGAACATGATGTGGCCCAATCAGGTAAAGAGCACCACTTTGATGTTCTTTTAATTAATGAAATACATGTAACAATAATAATAAAACATATCAATTTAACATTTCTTTCCTATTGCAGTAGACCCCCCCTTGTAGTCGCATCCACGCGGTTGTGAGTACACGACTAGGCGTACATTAAGATCACGAGCAAAGCTTAGAAAAACTCAAGGGGGGACAAATGATTTTGAAAACGATACTCCACTTCAACTTTTTTAGCTGCAAAAAAGAAACAAAAAAAAAAGTGATTGTAATCATATTATGACAGCCATATTTTTGATAATATGTAAAAACTGAAAAAATGAAATATGTTAATGAATGAATCTGAATATGTTAATGAAAAAATGTTATATGTTAATGAATGAATGTTATATGTTATTAATGGATGAATGAATGAATGGTATATGTTATTAATGGATGAATGAATGATTAATGTTATATGATCGGGTATGAGGAATTGAGAGTGATGTGAGTGGGGGGGGTGGGGGGAAGGGCCAAATGAGCTTCCACCTTCACGTGGTTGGCCCTATTAAGTAGAGATTATTAAACTACTCTCAAAACAAAGAGAAGCTCAAAAAGGTAAGTAATGCACTTTTCAATATAAGAAATGCATCGTTTGAAGCATCAAACCAATCTGCAAAGATGAAAGAAAGTGCTAATTTTTCATTATGAGCATTGTGTTGTGTGTGGATTTGGTTTCAAAGCTCTGTTGATGGAGATGGCTTGTATGACAGCCAAGAAAATAGTTATCATTATTGCTGCTACAAACAGGCCTCATATCATTGTAATAGTCTTGATCTTTCAACGAATAGGTTTTTAAAAAAAATGCACTTTCTCGTTGAATTTACGATGAACCACAAAAACGTCCAACGAATTTGCAATGTATTTGATGAAATTTCACCGTAATCACTTGCCTATTTCATCGCTCGTTCGATGAACTTTTATCATTATTTCAATCTAAACTATGTCGCCAATACTCCTGTCGATGTAATCTTATCGGCGTCATATAGCTGCTCAGGTAGACCTTCAGAACTTACTCCGATGATATATGTCTTGCCGATATGCTTCCCTTGATGAGACAATATGTGTATCTCGCCGATCAAAATTTATCATTGAGATAGAAAATGAGTCCTCTCGATATATCTTCTCAGGCAATTTTGATCGCTGTAATAGTCTTCATCTTTCACCGATATGCCTACATTTCAATGAATAGTTTTTTTTAAAAAAAGTGCACTTTCTCGTCGATTTTACGACAAACCTCAAAAAGCGTCTAACGAATTTGCAATGTATTCGACGAAGTTTCACCGTAATGACTTGCCTATTTCATGACTCGTTCGACAAAATTCTATCGCTATTTCAATCTAAATTATGTCACCAAGACTCATGCCGAAGTAAGC